>PVJN01022528.1:0-33317 GCA_004026805.1 Lasiurus borealis | reverse complement strand
GTAGGTTACTTGAGACAAACATAAAAGTTTTATCAGCCAATCAAAAAGGAGAGTGTGTATTGTCTATTTGAAGAGAATTATCAAGATTAGTTGGTCTTATAAGGAAATTATCTGTAAGAATTTATTTTTCTTTCAAGAGACAATCTTGGAAAGTATTCAGTGCAAGTAAAAATCTTTGAAATAATTTATTTTTCTCTACTGCATGGTAAAAATTGGAAAATCTGCTAACCTTGACAAATACTTCTCTTGCTTATGTAAGTTTATTTGCTCAATAAAAGTTCTCTGTTATTTGTATGTAATCTGAGCTTTATGTAATCTGCTACAGAGCTCTTAAAATATCTGATATGCTGTAACTTTTTCCAATCTCACAAAAAATATATAGGTATACTTTTGATTTATTTTCATGGATGGCTATTGCTGTGTTGGCTGTTGTCATTTTTTTATTTAACAATCTAAGGGGAAAGTGGTCAGTGCCGCTGACTAGTCAGGCCTTTTGTTTTTTAAAAATCTTTGAGACACACCAGTAGAAATGTGCTGATTTAAATGAAAGAGACTAGATTTCCCTGCCCTTGCCTTCAATATCCTACCCCATCTTCAGGGTCAGAGGGAGTATATATAAAAATCATTTTAATAGTCCTTGAAAAAGTTTAACTGTAGATGGATATTTATTAGTACATCCATTTGTCACTCACTTATATGTGAGACCTGTTCAAGGAAGACAACATAATAATGAAAGTATTTGACATTGGTACAATATGATTTAGGGACCAATGATTTCTAAACAAATGCTTTTAAACTACCTGTGATGTGTCCCTGTGACTATTACAAGTGCACATTCTCCACTTCAGCCAGCCTTAAGCAGTCCTAGCAATAATTCATATAAAATTCAAGGCCCTCCCTATCCTCCCTATGTAAACTTCAGGAGTAATATATACAAGTTGAAAATCTCTCCCTCTCTTTTTAATGGAACCACAGTTGACAGTTAAAAAAAAAAAAAGCCTAGTATTCTGTTAGGTTGTGTTACTTAGTTGAGCTTCTGAGTTAATGAATTGTTGGGATCTTTCCATCTGAAAATGTTACTCACTTCGGAGCCAGTTCATGCATGAGTGGAAGGAGTTGCTGAACCAGGATATAAGCAAACAGGTCACAAAGGGAATGTTATTAAATGAAGCACTGCTTTTGTATCCATTTCATTTGAACATTTGTTTCTTGGTTTTCTTTTTCTTTTCTTCTCTTTTTTTCAAGTGGGCTATAGAGGCAGATGAGTAGACCAATGAGAAATAAACTTACTCTGAGGCTACAGTTATTATTTATTTCACCTACTAATCTAATCACAACTGGTATGTGAACTCAGAGTAATAATAAACAACTATATTTTACGTCTCATAATCCCTTTCCATTCTTCTCCTCGGCCACTTTTATATCTTCAGCAGACCTGTGGCTTTTTAAAAAAATGTATAACTATGTTTTTGTTGAGAAGAGAGAAAGAGAGAGAGAAACATCAATGTGAGAGAGAAACATTGATCAGTTGCATCCCCCACACAGCCTGACTTTGGATTAAATCCCCACCTGGGTATGTGTTCTCACTGGAAATGGAATCAATGACCTTTCAGTGCACAAGACAACACTCAACCAACTGGGCCACACTGGCCAGGGCATGCCCTTGGCTTCTGAGCTCACTGTTAAATGGTACAGACAATTGTGATCAGCAATTAAAAGGTCCAGTCTAATATAATAAAACTTCCAACCTCATTTAAAATTGAACCTCCTCTCCTTCCACCTGTCCCTGCTTGGGCACATCATATGAGAAAAGGTCCCAGCACAGCGGAATGTTCAGAGGCTTCTTCTACTAATGCCCCTCCTTTTCCCAAAGCTTGTTCACCACAGTGTATGACCTCTCTGGAGCCAAATCAGGACAAGGGAAGAGATAGTGTCTACTGGCATTGTCTCAGGAACCTCTCAACTTTCTGGACTTGTCTGATGTTTAAGGGCAACTTTTTTTCACAGGCACCTTTGTGAGTTTTTGGAATTTACATTTTTTGGAGTTATTTTCCTTGCTGTTCTCTGGATAAGGGTGGCTGCATTTCTCCTCTGACTGGTATGTTCTCTTCTTTCTCCTGCAACAGATGGCAATTTCTTCAGGTGTTAACTTCTGAAGTCTTTTCTCAACACTCTGCAATAGGTTATAAGACGACTTCATGACATCCAGTTTTTAAGTGAGCATGGCTCCCATCTGTCCCATAGGGCATGTCACATGCATTTTCCTGGACACACTCTGCAAGTTCCGGCTGATAACTATTATAGCCATTGAGCCTTTCCTTTGTTTTCTTTTGTAACTTGTCAGTCTTTCATCCTTTGGACATTAGACCACAATTTCCCAGGAACTACATGTGCTTCTTAATGGTCCCACCAAAGCCCCTTCCCTGTCACCTACTTCTCCCCATAGGGATGGTCTCAGATAAAATATCTTTCTCAAGTTTCCAACTATTTAATAGTTTGAACATGGGTGATGCTGGGCCACCTACTTTGAAAATGTATGTTTCTTGAGCTTGCATCTCATGGTGAATTTTTTCTTCTCAGCTAAAACTTCTCTTTTAAAATCTTGCTATACTATAAAAGCCATAAAATGAGCACTCAGAAGAATGTTTGCTCTACCTCCAAATGTAATGGGTGAGCTCATTGTATATCATTCCTGAAGTGTACACAGTGGAACCATAGAAGTAACCAAAGGGAGAATGTTAATATTCTTATTTATATTGTTTACCCTTTGGCTTTTAATAACTTCAATCCAAACATTTGCTGTTTTATATCTTGTTTCCCATACTTTTCAATACTTTTATTTTGTTGGGCTTCAGCAAAGCTAAGCTATAACTAAGCATCTAGATAAAAAGTGTTGGACGAGTATTGATCCATTTTTAAATAATCTTCAAAATGAATCTTTAAATAGTTTACTGTCACTTTGAGATAACATCTAGTCATATTTATTCCTTTTCATTTTGTTAATTTAATTTTTTTTTTCATTTGAAACTGTCAACATTGCATATTGCACATAAAATATTCAAACAATTGCTATGTTAGCTAAGCAAACCTTAAGATCTTTAACTGGGCTCCACCCAACAAAAACATTCTAGTTAAACTTGTGGTGTTAAAGGCAAAAGCAGTATAATACTTAAAATGTTTCTATTTAAAGTAATTTACATTTATTTTTAATGTAAAAAAAAACAGTAAATACTTTTTTTTTTGTGAGGGATATTGAAATAAAGTTTTCTTACTGGTTTTAAAATGAGAAAACAATGTACCAAGGCAATATGTACTTTATACAGTCTACTATTGTGGAATAACCCAAAACAACTTCACCTGGCTGAAATTTAGCTCCTCACATTTCATTGTGTTGGTTATTTAAGAAAGAAAAAAAAAATCAGAATTTTTTAGAAGGAATGATTGGATAAACTTAAATATGAATTTGAGCACTGAAAGAGGATTGGCTTTTTTTATGTAGCAGAATGTTAAAAAAAAAAAAAGTAATTTTTATGTCTACAAGTGTTTTTTCTTCCACCTAGCCATCAAAGTGTAATTATTCTATTAATTTTCTTCTAACTGAACATGAAAACTAGGTATGCAATTATAAAAAAAAATTAGTGAGATTATTTGAAATTCCTCAAACTTTGCCTTATTTTAAGGCATTTTATGAGGAAAATAACTAAACTAACATAGTGTATAATTTTAAATATAATAAATTTCAGTGGAATATTCAAACACCCATATCTGTGAAGCATGAAAAGGGCTTTCTTATTTTCCGGTCCTAAAAGAACTCTAAGACAAGAGGGTTTTCATACACCAGGATCCTGTACTTGGCTGTCTTTATATTGAGTATAAGCAGAAATGCTTTTATAAATCAGTAACTCCCTTCATGGTGACATTACCACCTAATGCCTTACCCTGTAAGTCCATTATTTAGGGGGGCGGGGGAGAAGATTCCGAATGAATATTTTATTTTAAATCAAGTTATTGATAAAAGAAAATTGCCATCCTTTTTATCCTTAATCAATACAAGAAATTAAGAAAATGTAAACACTTGGAAACCATGCGGACATCGCAATAAATTAACTTTTGGTATAAGGCACCCTGCTTAGTTTCATGGTGATTAATCTGCCCTACTGCCTGCAGAGCACACGCTGCCTGAAACCACAGAGGTGAACAATCGCCTCGTTCATGGATGTGCAGCCTCCCCAGCGCGGGTGCCGAGGTGCAGTCCCATCTGGTCACTGTAACTGACTGTCAGGATGCTGTCAGCCTGCTCACGCGGCTGCCAGGACTCTGACAGGAACTCTGTCTCCATTCAGAAGGAAGCTGTGCAGATCGCTTTGCAGGAATTAATGAATACTTGTTATGCATGTGATCCTCTGCCCGGTGCTAAGGACGGTAGGAAGGAGAAGCAGCGTGCCTTGTCACTCAAAGAGCAGCGACCACTGAAAGTCAGTGAGTCTTACCCTCCTTTCGCAAGATAAGGGAGACTGTGAACTGTATCCCTTGCAAACGGTTGAAATCTAGCCACAGACGTAATTGCACCGTCTTATTCAACATTACCGAAGCATTTGTGGATTCCTTAACATGTCTTTTAATTTGTAGGAGGCAATAGCATTTCTCTCACTTTCTTTATGGAACCTCTTCCTCCCTGCCTAGCATTCTTTCAGATGCTGGGGATGTAGTGGAGCACAAAGCCATGTAGGTCTCTGTTTTCAGGGTGCCTCTAAATTTCAGGGGGATGAGAAGGGAGGTTGATGGAAAAGAGAAAAGGAAACAAATAAGAGAGTACCACTTAGTATTAAGTGTTATTTAAAATATATATAGAATAATCTTGGGAAACTACTTTAATTTGGTCTTCAGAGAAGGACTTTTCTGGAGAGGTGATATAAACACAGACACTTACAGGAAGGGACCTTCCAGAGGAGTTGAGATGTATTCCAGAGAGAGCAAGCTCATTCTGAGGATGGCGCTGAGATAATATTGGAAAATGCAGCATTAGCTGCTAATGAGCGGTATGGTAGGAGCTCGAACTCATGAACTTGAATTCCACCACATTTCCTTGATCTTTTTTTAAAAAATATAGTTTTATCGGTTTAAGAGAGGAAGGGAGAGGGAGAGAAAGATAGAAACATCAATGATAAGAATCATTGATTGTCTGCCTCCTGCATACCCACCTACTGGAGACTGAGTCCACAACCTGGGCATGTGTCCTGACCAGGAATTGAACCATAACCTCCATAGACTGACACTCAACCAGCTGAACTACACGTGCCGGGCTCATTAATCATTATGTCTAGGAAAAGATCCCAAACTGAACGGCAGAAAGAAAGTGGCAAATTGATATGATAAACACAAGTGTATTTGAATTCCAATACGGTTGGGGGAGAAAAACTAAATGTAAAAGACATGTTGAGCCAAGTCCTAAGGAAAGAAAGGAAATGATTCTCCTCCCTATGTTTTCATGAAGAAAGTTACATGGGCAGATTTGACCCCAACCTGGAGAATTTAACCTTCCCATCTGTAAAAATGTCTACCCCAGCCAGTTTCAGTTACGCAAGCTTTTCCTTTGGTGCCCCTGTCCTTATTTTTCAGTAGTCAGACTCTGAGCTCAGGGCTCTTACCTCTCTGTACTTGAATCCCAGAGTAATGGTTGCTCCCTGGGTTGTTCAAATGAGTGTAACCATGTAGCATTTACAGCAACGTGTTTCCCACTTCTTTGCAACCATTCAACAACTCGGATCCTGTTCTTTGATAGAGAAGGCCCCTTGCATTTTTATGACTCTGATCTTTTGGATGTTCAATTAGGTTTATGAACAAATTGTAACTTCCTCTTTTGTACTCTATTCAATTTTTCTCTTTTCTTTCTTTTTTTTTTTTTCATCTCTTTGAATTAGGCCAGTGGTCGGCAAACTGGCAGCTCACTAGCCACATGTGGCTCTTTGGCACCTTGAGTGTGGCTCTTCCACAAAATACCACATGCAGGCACACATGTACAGTGTGATTGAAACTTCGTGGCCCATGTGCAGAAGTCAGTTTTCGGCTCTCAAAAGAAGTTTCAATCAATGTACTGTTGACATTTGGCTCTGTTGACTAATGAGTTTGCCGACCACTGAATTAGGCCAAAGAAAATTTGACTGACCTCGCACTTGGGAACTTGAGTCAATTAAATTGCGTCTCCAAAGATGAAACAAAGACCAGATATAATTAGAATTTCCTTAGGATGTTGTTATAAGGCCTTATCACTACTTAAATGTTTTTGTAACTTGCCTAAAATTAAATAATTAAAAATAAATTGCCCAACATTTTCACCTTATCAAGTTCTAACTGTTTCATGAATTATAAAAATTATGAATGAAACAATAATTGTTAGGGACATTGCAACATTTCACTTGTGAGTTCCTCCTGCCAATTTGTACTTAAGATGAAGTAGAATGCTTCAAAAAACAAACAGAAATTATACCATTTTGGATTTTGGATGAATATAAGCAAATAAAATCAACATAAAGTGACTAGATCAAAGGTTGTATTTTAAAACATGCAGCTCTCACTATATTTTCACTGGAAAATTAATATCAACTCTTTTGCAAAAACGTGTTTAAAATATGAAACTTTCAATCAAATAAACATATTTAAAGTGCCTGAAAACACTTTTAATTTTATTACAGTGGTATCTCTCATACTGGTAAATATATTTTCTATAACTCTAAAAGAAAAAAAAAACATATACATATTTATTTTTACTCACTTTCTTTACAAATATGGAGTGCTTCATGAATATGCATGTCATCTTTGTTCAGGGGCAATGCTAATCTGTCTATGGTTCCAATTTTAGTATATGGGCTGCTGCAGAGAACACTACATATGTATTTTTTTTAGGTTCCTATTTGATTCATCCAAGTGTAAGTGCAAAAATTATTTTTTGAAATAACTCATGTCAATTGTGAAATATTATGAAAATGAACATACCATCAGGTTAAGTCAGTACATTATAGGATATGGGGTCTGACTTAACAGACATACTTGTTTTAAAATATTGATGCCTGCCAAAACCGGTCTGGCTCAGTGGATAGAGCGTCGGCCTGTGGACTGAAGGGTCCCAGGTTTGATTCTGGTCAAGGGCATGTACCTTGGTGGCAGGCACATCCCCACTAGGGGGTATGCAGGAGGCAGTTGATGGATCTCTCTCTCTCATTGATATTTCTAACTCCCTCTCCCTTCCTCTCTGTAGAAAATCAATAAAATATGTTTAAAAGAAAAATAAAAAAATAAAATATTGATGCCTGAAATTATCACTTCCAAGTGGAGAAACCTTATAGGTTTATTTACTCCTATTTCCCACAGTAGTTTTCTGATATCAACTTGCTCTATAAGATTAAAACCAATTTACAGTCCGCGTTACTTAGTAGTGGTAAAATTAGTGGTTACACCCTGGGTAGTTATACTGAGTGGGATCATTGGGTTCATCTGGACCCACAGAGTTCGGCTTGACTTCTGATGTCTGTCCTGCATGTGGGCGGAGAGAGCCACAGTAAGCTTTCTACAGATTTAGTTTTGATATCTAAGCTCCAAGGTCCCAGCATTTGCTCTTCAGCTAAATTGTGTGGGAATATTTCAGGACAACTAAAACATGCCAATTGTGCAAACAGCAACTCTACTCCTACTATGCCTTTCTTTGATAAGTGAAAGAAAAATATTCATGGGTAACTTTCTAGGGAGTGCTACAGCTGCATAGACTTTTCAATACCATTATTGTACAAAGCTTCGTAAACTTTTAGGCAGAGGGGTATGCATCTTTGTTTTGCCCTGCTTCATAAAACTTTTAATATGCCATGATATTGTACAAGGTAAGAAATTGCGTAGGTCATTTTACTGCAGGTGAATTCAGGAAGTAATGAGAATAATGATAATCATTGCCTTAAAACTGTTTACTTAATGTTCAGTAGAGACGTGTATAGATCATGTGAACATTACATTTTTAAGTATGAAATGTGGTGTCTGTCTGAGAATAAAGTCATCTCAAAGTGTACTGACTGGGCCAATGGTCAGCAAACTCATTACAACAGAGCCAAATATCAATAGTAAAATGATTGAAATTTCTTTTGAGAGCCAAATCTTTTTTTTCTTTTTTTTTATTGTATTACATGTATACATATCTCCCCATTGCCCCCCCTCCCAGGCATACCCCTACCCCCCAGTGTCTGTGTTCATTGTTTATGCTTATATGCATGCATACAAGTCCTTTGGTTGAATCTTATCTAGCCCGCCTCTCCTTAAACTTCCTGCTGTACTTTGACAGTCTGTTTGATGCTTTATTGCTTCTGTGATGAATAAAAGGAGAGTCAAATCTTTTAAACTTAAACTTCTTCTAAAGCCACTTCTTCAAAATAGACTCGCCAGGCTGTGGTATTTTGTGGAAGAGCCACACTCAAAGGGCCAAAGAGCCGAGTGTGACTTGTGAGCTGCAGTTTGCCAACCATTGGACTGGGCTATTAAAATAGCCTCAGGATATTAGGTACTTCTTAAACTTTTATGTTAATTATGCTGCCACTTGAAGCTATGATCTTACTTTCTTCAGAGCTAATATCTCCATCTTTTTCTCTATGCACCTATGAATCTATCTCTGTGTCTATTTCTCTATTGTGTTTTCCCCTACACACACACACACACACACACACACACACACACAGACTAGAAAATCATAAAAGTGGTGGAATGCTTTTATACAGAGATAGAGAAAGAGGTATGTCACTTTACAAGATTATTGAAAAACAAAAATGTTAGTTGAACATATTTCTGCAAACCTTATTTAAATATGTTTATTTATTTCCTTTTGTTTTTAGATTTAATCAAGAAAAATTCTATTTCTTTAATTTTTTTTATAAAAAAGAAATCAAAAGGAATATTAAAAATACACAAAATACCCTTTATTCTAATGACTAGGTGGCAAATAAAAGAAAATCCCAACATAAATCATAATTAAAATTATATCTTTTAAATTTTGGCACCACTACAATGCTTTTTCTTTTTAAGTAACTGTTTGGAGTTTGGAAGACAATCAGATATCTTCTAGGCAGTTGTTACTAAAGTAATTTTATTTGTGATTTCTAGATTCTTGACAACTTTGTGTCAAAATAAGCCAATATGTAATCCCTACTAATCTTTACCTTAAGACGTGAATTATCTTTGTGATACTATCTTAGAATTCCTACATAATAATAATAATGTTCCAAGGATAATTTATATTTTTAACAGGTGCTAGACTTTATGGATTGAAGGTAAATGATGAAAAATGAGATAACATCTTGGTAAAAAGTCTGCTACATAAACAGAAAAAAAGGAAGATAAAAAAAAATAGTTTCTGGAGTCCAACAAATTCCCATTTCTGTGTATCTTTTTTTTTCCTTTTCTTCTTTTTTAATTGATGAGAGAGAGAGAGAGAGAGAGACGGAACTCGCAACCTGGGTATGTGCCCTGACCTGATATGAACTTGCCAACTATTGGTGCATGGCATGATGCTCCAACCAGGTGAGGCACACTGGAGCTTATAATTTTCATTTTATTGCTTCATTAACTAGGATGACATATTCAATTTATAATTACATAGTGGCCCAATGCACGAATGAAGATTCATGCAAAAATGGGCCTTCATTCCCCTGGCTGCCGGCGTTGCCTTTGCTCTGGCCAGAGCAGCCTTTCTGTCCTCAGCTGCTCAAAGCCTGTATAAGCAAATTAACCCAACATTTTTGTTAGGTTATATGCAAATTAACAAAGATGCTGGGTTAATTTGCATCCTCATTCCTGAGTGGCTGTTGGGCTTCGTGAAGGTACAATCAATTAGCATGTTACTTTTTTATTAGGTAGATGATTTATAATCAATAACTGAAAAATTGGCAAAACTATTAAAATATCTTTTAGATATTTGTATTCCTTTGCAAAGAGAAAAGAGAATGTAGAATCACTATTTTAATGTCAAGTTCTTAAGACAAAATTAGAGTTTAAACTGCTAAACTAAACTATTACATTAGTGTTGAAACTATTAAGAGCAAGTAATTAAAAATGTTGGCTCATATGCCAAGACTGATTAAGACTTTTGTTTCCCACTCAGTGCTCTTTGGTGCTCCTTGAGCATAGTGGCTCCATCCTTCCTGGTCTCTTCTCACTTGTATCTTCTGCAGAGATGCAGTTCCTGCAACTATTTAAAGAGCTGTCTTCCTGTTAAATATTAACACCTTAGTGCCACACCTTTCTGGACTTAGCCTTCATAAGCATGTGCCTAATGCACAAATGATGAAGGATCAGTAACTACTCTATGATACCTTTGGAACTTTCATTTGGGTGTCAAAAAGGAATCAGTCATTGTTTTTACATTTTGTCAGTCTTTAAATAACTCCCTGATAACCTTTCTTTTCTTTAAGTCTCATTTACTTCATGTGAGAGTTCCACACTTTTCTTCTTTCAATGTTATTAACATCAATAAGATATTCAGATTTGTCTAAATCTATAAATACTTGTTCTACATTTGATTCTGAAAAGTGATTAAATCTAACCATCTTATGAAATAAAAAGAACAGGATCTAACATATCTAAAGGACTCAAAGAAATGTTAATCTAGACTGGAGACTAAAAAAAATGAGCTAAAGATTAAAACAATTAAGTATGATTTATCTTCAGTCCAATGATCAAAGGTGTCTTTTGCAAAATGAATATAATAATTAAGAATGGATAAATATAGAGTTGCAGTTTTGCACAATGAAATCATTTTGGAGATTGGTTATCCCAATTGAATATGCTTAATACTGAACTCTATGCTTACAGTGACTAAAATGACAAATTCTGTTATGTATGCTTTATCACAATTAAAATTTTTTAAAGAATTAGCAAGAAAAAAGTGAGAGGATACTTTGAGTTCATAATATAAAATATGAAGTAAATGCCATTTTTAAAGGAGATAAAAAAAAACACTCAGTATTTTTCCTATTAGTGGCTTAAAAAGACACACAATAAAAAATAACCTCCCTAACCAGTTTTGCTCAATGGATAGAGCAAAAAAGTCCCAGGTTCAATTTCAGTCAAGGGCATGTACCTTGGTTGCGGGCACATCCCCATTATGAGGTGTGCAGAAGGCAGCTGATTGATGTTTCTTTCTCTTTGATGTTTCTAACTCTCTATCTTTTTCCTTTCCCCTCTGTAAAAAATTAAAAATTATATATTAAAAAAAATTGAAGAAACTTTCAAATTTTCTGCCTGTTGCAGTGTTTTATTTTTACTTTTCACTTATTCATTTATTTGGGACTTCATAATTCTAGGTTATGACTATTGTCCATTGACCTGTGCATGGACTATTTTGGTTTATTTATTAACTAACTTACATTACTTAGTTGTTTTTAATTATGTATTAAACACCTGAAAATGTGTCATCCAGAACAAAAGCTATGTGATGATAATTAACTGGTTTCTTACCACCAATTTTTCCTTTTTTTTTCAATCTTGGGTAAAGAATCATGTATTCATCACTCTCCTGCTTCTCTTTTGACATATTGATTGTGTCTACATATACTCACCTAAAAAGTGTATTTTATTTTAGTTGTTTTTAGCATTATTCTAAGAGGAAAAAAACTTTATAATTTTAAGAAGTATGTTTTATTTCACATGATAATGATTTGTTAAAATCTATCCTCATTGCTTTACATTCATGTGTTGCTGCTGGCTACTATTAAAATTGTGTGAAAGTGTAATTGCAGTGATGCAAACCATACCGGAATAAATAGTGTCTTTAGGTCCTTATTGTGAACCATGTGGAAGTTAGCTTGTCATTTGAACTATTGTTGGCTCAGCCCCCCTGCCTGTGTACACCTTTGAATTGTAGGTTGTTAAGGTGTACTCTGAATGAACAGCCTTACTTCATTTAAAAAAATCTCAATAATATCATGGCTATTAAGAGAGTTTGAGCATAATTCTCTGCCCTTCTTGTTCAGACATAAAACCCTAAAATTTCACTATGAAGATGCTATCATATAAACATTAGTGATTTCTAAATCATTTGTTAATTCCGGGTTTAACAAGTTTCTGTCAGGGCATCGCCTCAGGATATTTTCCTTTTCCGCATCTATTAAAACGTTTTCTGTTAACATTGGTGAGAAACATAATAAAGGTTTGTCAGGAACTCTTGGAACATAAGCAATTCAGAGCTTGTTTTTCTTGTTGCTTCTTGCCTATAGCTTAACACAGATCCTTTCTTTCTGTAAGCTGATGGAATACTGGATCTGTCTGTTTAAATCTTATTTTGCAAAAGAACTTCCTGACATTATTTCCAGTTTGTTTAAAAATAAAACAAAATAAAAAAAAACACTATTTTGATACATTCATGACTGTTAAAATATGATTAAGAGCTACCAACCAAGAAGTTTGCTGCACTTGTTCTTAATTATTGGCCCGATAGTATTTATGTGCCCTGACCGGGAATTGAACCCTCAACCCTTCAGGGCACAGATGACATCCCAACCAACTGAGCCCCACTGCGGGCCTTATTATGTAGTAGTTGGAACCCTCTTCCCCCCTGTAAGTTCAAGAGACAGTTTGGGTCATATTTTAGCTCTGCTGTGAACTAGTTTTGTGGCCTTTGACCTATTATTTCATGGCTGTATGAATACGTTTTCTGACCTGAAAATGACCCTATCTCAAAGGGTCATTGTGAAGTTTAAATAAGATGATGCACATAAAATGCTTAACTTACTGACAGTTGCATCTGAGCTCCATACATATTCAATAGGTTGGGGCAAAAGTAGGTTCACATAGGTGACTATGTGAAACAGAGTTCTTTCCTTGTGTTATTATCTGTTAATCATTTTATTATTTTCCACACAATTATAAATTGACTTTGCCACACCCTGCATTGTCAACAGACTCACACTGGTTTTTGACGTGGAGTGAGTCATAGGGTAAGCTTGTGACAAAGGGCTCTTGCCCACACTTCATTTCACATGTTTATAATGCACCACTCACTCTGAGTAAACACAGAAAAACAGGGGGAAAAATAAATCTCTTCCTTAAGAAAATGCTAGTCTGAAATCCTGTTGACATCGCAATAAGAACTTACAGCTTTATCAACATAACTTACCTATTAATAAATACATTTAAAAATAAATAAAATAAACAAGAGCGGATGGTTCTACATATTTTTGGGAGAAATTTTTAGGGTGACTTTGGAAAATACTTAAATTTCAAACTTCTTACATCATATCTAACAATACATTCTTGGCTTGATATCCACTTTTTAAATTCACATGCTTGCCCCCCTAATTAGAATTGTGGGGTGTCATAGATATTCAATTCTAACAAAACTTAAAATGTTTTCCAGATTCATTGGCCGGCTGCAAAGGAGCGAGTGGAATTATGTAAATTAGCTGGGAAAGATGCCAATGTAAGTATGAGACTGTAAAAAATATCTTTGTTAAACTGGTACTGATATGATAACAAATATTTATATTGGGTTTTGTGAATTAATGATGATATTGATGTACTATTTAAAGGCTACACTAACTTATTCTGTGTAAAGATTTTGAGATAAAATATTCCTACCTTGCCAAAAGGAATGATATTATCCTCAGAAATTTAGAATTACTACACTTTCTACAGTGTTAATTCTGAATGTTATTTTTCTCATAAAAACATCTCAGATTCCTGTCAAAATTTTCAAAAATAAACCATCAGAAATTATATATTTCTAGGATTATGTATTTTTCATTTACATGCATGCATTTTGTGAATGTACAAAAAGCCTTCAGCTTTATCATTATAAACATGCAATTAATACTTAATTCAATTTAGGTTAACATTAAACTTACAAAATCTAGCAGGATTCTTTCAAAACTGGGCATAGAGAGCTAAGAAAGAGGGTTGAAAATGAATGACAACATCCTGAAATGAAAACTAGAAACATTTTACTCTAAAATTGACTAAAGCACAATTATATAAAATAACTTTTAAGGATAAATTGTGGGGTCCTAATATAAACTTCTAGCCCAAGCTGCCTTAAGGACCAGAGAAAAGCCTTAGATCGGGGTGACTAACCTAAGCATCTTTGGGGTGACTTCTCTGGGTTGCCTTTGCATTGTTGAAGTTGTCCTGCATGCTCCCCCAAACTGGGTGCCTGTTTTATCTCCAGCGATGACTGCATTGCTGTGGCTCTGGCTGCCTCTTCTCATCCGAGTGCTCTGATTCAGGCCAGATGCTCTGTGTTCTGCCCTGACTTCTTGCACTGTGATGATAGGGAGAATTGCTCTCTTTTTTTGGCAAATAAATCACTTCCTGAATATAACTCAAGATGATAAGAGGTTCTAACTCTGGGCAGAAACATGGACAGCTTGAGGCTTCTTTTGCAACATCCTCTACTGTTGCCTGTAACCACAATAACACAGGAATATTAAACAGAGCAATGTCTTCATATGTAATAACAAATAGTGTGTGTTATATGAAAGCGTCATTAAATTTTAAAACTCTCACTTTATTCATGTGATAAAAGTCATGCAATGGGACACATGATGCCTAATGAATTGAGGGGAAGGTTAGAAGACTAAGGATCTGAGACAACAAATTTGTTCACTTATTTGGACAGTCATTTATCCAACTTATATTTATTAAGAGCCTGAATATGTGCATAAATTCATGTATGAAACTGATAGAGGGTCTGCTGTCATTCATGGAGCTAGCTTTCAATATAATGAGGGATATAGATATTATTCAACTGAAGTTACACCCTGTCACAGTACGGTGAAATAAAATTATCAAAATGAAACAAGTAAAGTTTTCCTTATGTCTGACTAGGTATTCAGTCAGTGTTTTAAGTGTGACTTTTTCAGACACATTTATGTTAGCAGAAATGTATCAGGGAGTGAATGCAACAGGAAGCGGTTTTTGTGTTTATTTCATTAGAAACAAAAGAGATAACACTGTCCTAGAATATATTTTTCTTTCTCCCATGTCTGTCTCTCCACCCTGTTCAACATCCCAACTGCAAGCCAAGTGCCTAGGTCTGCAAAAGATTCAATACTTTTTGACCTTTGTGGGAAACAAAGATGCTTTGCTTATGAGAGTTTCCAAATTATTTTGTTGACTTGCAGTAGAAGCTTGTCAGAAACAGTACAAAGACCTTAACATGCTGTGTTTCACCAGTAGTGAGTGTATGATAATAAGCCAAAAAGGGTGTTTTAAATTTGCTCCAATAAACTGTCAGTTTTCCCGGGGAGTAGATGAGGGATAAACACTCAAGGTCAAACAGTCATTGACAGTGTTCCCATTTCAGTATGTTCACCAATTCTAGTTATATAGTAACTCAGTTGCCCCTATTATTAAGTTAAAACAAACGGTGATAAACTTTTCTGAAGGTAGCATCCTAGCACACATAGGACCCAGCATATGAGAACCATTCTTCCAATTCAGTTGTATCAGCGGGCTTAGTAATAACCGCTGACCTTTAAGCACACCTCCCGCCAACCCAGGATTAGAGATTTGGGGAGTTTTGTTCATTTTAAGTCTATAAAGTCTGCTGTTGAATCATGTAGGGATAATACAAATCTGTGTCTCCTTTTCAATTTGTCCCTTTAAAATAATATTACATTAGCGTTACTAAGAATAGCTCACACTTTTATAGCACTCACCATGTTCTGAGAGTTGTGTTTAATGCTTTATATTTATAATCTCATTTAATCCTTATAACTATATAGTATGCTAGGTTTTATTATTAATTCTCATTCTCTAGATGAGAAGACTAGGGCCAGAAAAAATTAAATGGCTTTCCTGGTATCACATATCTAGTAAATAGTGAAGCCAGAAATTGAATCCAGAAGTCTTGCCCCCCACAATCTGTGCTTTTTACACCACACTATAACCCACACATTAAGTCTGCACTTTATGTCTGAGGTCTGAAGTCCATATTAACCTTCCAGTCATTACTCTCATCAGTGTCACCATAACATAGATCCTCATTCTTCAGCATTGCAGAGGTTTCTGCCAGCAGAAAACTGAGACAAGTGTGGGGTTTTATTGACATTTTTTTACTACCTTTGGCATTGCCCCCTCTTTTCCCTTCTCTCTAGTAATTTTTACCTACTTCCCCAGAGTGTGTTTAGGATTAACAAGAGTTTGGAAAGACTCTCCCTTTACACAAAGGTACTATATAACTGAAAAATAGTGAATTATTGACCATAATGAGAGTTAGCTAATTGGGGTGGGGAGAGAGTAGAAGATGAGGAAACAAAAAGAGAACTATTCCCTTTTCTTGAACACAGTTCCCAGATTAATTCAGGGAAGGAAAGGGATGACAGGAAGCTATTTGGTAGTGCTGTGTTTCTGCGTAGAATATTTTTCAAAAGAGAGTCACTGAAGAAGTGCCTTTAGTTCTGATGATGAAGAGTAGGGTAAACAGGTCACTCCAGGATAAAGAATGCACAGACTGCAGGCAGGCTGGCCTCTGTCTGTTCACTGTGGAGGCATACAACCTGTCAATAGAGCCATGCATGACAAGAGCGTTCAAGGATCTTGCTTCTCTACAGTTCTGCGGTTACATTTTTTTTTTTAGAACATCTGAAAGTAAAACAAAGTGTTCATTGTAGAAAGTTTGCAAATTATATAGAAATCATCTGTAAATAGTTCCTCCCCCATGAACATTACCCAGAGATAGCTGGTGACATTTTGATGTTTATTCTTCTATCTTATCTATTGACTATTGCAGAATGAAATCATTGTATACATAGTCCCTTAAAACACTTTTTTTTCCCCCTCACTTCACAGACTGCCATGAGCATTTTCCCATGTCATTAAATTCCTTTTTATAACACTACTTTTAATAGCTATACCACATTCCTATATATATTATTTCATCAATCCCCTATTGTTGGAAGTTTGGTACAAATCCCGCTTTAATTATTGTGAAGGATGCTGCACATGAAAAGCCTCATGTAAAAATATTGTGAACATCTTTGACTATTGAGTAGAATTACTGCTGAAAGGATATAAAATGTTTTATACACTCAACACAATGGCCCTCCTGAACGTTCCTGCCTCTTGGCTTTACCCAGCAGTGATGTTCATGAGAAAGTGTATTTCCCATACCACTGCTAATACTGGATACAACATATAGTTAACATTTAATTCTGAAACATAAATGATTAAAATAAACACATTAAGTATTTGCCAACAAAACCAGAGCTATTTTTGTTGTTTCAGCTTGAATATTTTTTTATTACTATTAAACCTGAATATTTGGTCTAGTTGTAAAATTAGAATTTAGCCGGGACCGGTTTGGCTCAGTGGGTAGAGATTGGTCTGCAGACTGGAAGGTTCCAGGTTCAATTCCGGTCAAGGGCATATACCTTGGTTGCGAGCACATCCCCAGTGGGGGGTGTGCAAGAGGCAGCTGATAGATGTCTCTCTCTCATCAATGTTTCTAGCTCTCTATCCTTCTCCCTTCCTATCTGCAAAAAATCAATAAAATATATTTTAAAATTATAATTTAATTTTTGGAATGGCATATGCATATAATTTGTTCATTTTTAAAATTTGAGTATGTTTTTTCCTCTTGCTGATTATTTACATATTGTTAAGATTTGCAGATATATATAACTATATTTATAATAAAAATTTTTATTACTCTGTGAACTCATGTAAAAATATTCTTTCCAAGTTGTTTTATTTGATATAGTCTTTTAAATAGTTAAGTAGGCATCTCTCTTTTTTTCTTTAAAATATTTACCTTTGCTCTCCTACCACAACTGGGTTTAGTACTGTAGAAATCTCCACTGTTAGACCTTCAATTTTAAAGAGAGAAATATGATATTTGGATTTCCATGTCTTTATTTTGAAGCGTTAAGATATTTTCAAAACTTTAAGACCTAAACAGATCTCTCTGCAGACTAGATTCTACTTGAGGTCTGTTAGGCAAAATCAACATGCAACAGTGACAGGCATGTGATGAATGATCAAAAATGTTTGATGTCCTATCCAGTTTGGTTCAGTGGATAGAGCTTCAGCCTGAAGACTGAAGCTTCCCGGGTTCAATTCCTGTCAAGGGCACATACCTCAGTTGCAAGCCTGATCCCCAGCCCTGGTAGGAGCCAATGTGGGAGGCAATGAATCCATATATCTCTCTCACATGAATGTTTCTCTCTCTGTCTCTGGTCCCTCCCACTCTCTCTGTAAATCAATGGAAAAATATCCTTAGGTGAGGATTAACAACAACAACAACAAAAGGTTTGATGGCCACAATGTTCTGAAGAGTAAACTAGAAACAGAAACAGACCAAATTCCTCAGACTTTCCCTATATAACCTAAATAAATTGAAATTAACTATTTATAAGTCACTTATCAGAATTACATATAAAGTTGTATTGGATTTAATTGGACTATATCTATGTCCAGAGAATTCCATGTACTTTGGTTTCACTAATACACTGTGTCCCCCCAAAAATGTATACAAACTTTAAGAGCTGCTGGCTCAATTTTGAAAGTGAAATGTATTTTAATAACACTGCCTTTATAATTATTCAAAGTGTGTATATGTGCTTTTTTTGGGACCCACTACATTTTTCCAGCTATCTAGGCAGAGGCTAAAACTTCCAAGTGTTAATACATAAACTAAAACATATTTGCCTTTTCTCCAACTACTAACTCAGCTTTATATTTGTTTTATTTAGTTATTAGTCATATAAACATGTGGATATATGTGAGGTAAAATATTGAAATAAATATTACTTGAGAGAACTTTTAAAAGTTGATAACTTGTTTTTTCTCTTTCTCTTCATCTCTCTTCCACTGGGGGGAAGAGGTAGGTAGGAAGGGGAGTAAGTAGAAGGAATAAAGGAAGGAAGGAGAACTTCCCAAAGATAACTATATTACTCAGTAAATTGAATTGTGTGGTCACATGCAACAACCCTGCCATTGTGGGCAATAGCTGACACGTTAGCCAGCTTTGAGAGAAAGTTGAAAAAGCTGCTTTTTAAAGTTATCTTTCTTCATGCCCCACAGAATTATGCTACCATTAATAGCCACGCTGCAAGTCACTAAGTGAATTAAATCAAGTTAATTATTGCTTGTGCTATTTAAACAAAACGTGGGAAGCTCTGTGCATAAAAAAGAATTAAAAACAAAACAAAACACAATCTTTGAAACACACACAAAAAAATAAGTTACAAATTAAAGGGGAAACCATTGTAAAGTTTTTGCCTCACATCACTGGTTTGGCTGAAATGTCCACCCAGCCAATTTTGAATTACAAGACCTTATCTTTCAGGATCTCTGTTTCCCAGATTTCTTTCCTTCTGGCAGCCAGTTCCTTTCCATTGCCTCCAGGCTGCTTAAGGAACCTCCTTTAATCAACTTCAGTACAAAAAAAAAAGTTTGCACAGAGCTCACTTTTTTGGAAATTATGTCTGGTAATTCAGGACCCATCCACACATTGCCCTATTCCACATCAGCCCAATCTGAGAGAGGGGAGGGATTTCATAAATAAATCCTTGCTAATAGTTTACCAAGTCAGAAACTAGCATAATAGGTTAATTTCCTGGGCTGAGTGTATTTTAATAAAGTATTCCTGAAAAAGTTAAAATATGTGCCCTGGACCTTGGGACTCAGTTGGTTGGGCATATATAGTTCTGTGCATCGAAAGGATACTGATTGGATTCCCAGTCAGGGCACATACCCAGGCTTCATTTTCCATTCCTGATTGGGTTGTGTTCAGGAGGATAACTATGGATACTTCTTGCATCAATGTTTCTCTCTTCCTCTTTCTCTCTTTTCCTGTCTCATAAAAACATTAAAAAAAAGAGATTTTTTGAAAAGTTAAAGGATGTAAAATGTTTTTGGTGTGATTTTTCTTTATAATCACTAAAACTATCTCATTGTTGTTGTTTTTTAAAGGAATTGTTTATTGATTTGTAGAGGAAGAGAAAGAGAGAGAGAGAGAGAGAGAGAGAGAGAGAGAGAGAGAGAGAGAGAGAGATGTGAGAGCACAACATTAATAGTCTGACTCCTGCATGCCCCTACTGGGGATGGAGCCTGCATCCAGGATATGTGCTCTTGACCAGGATGGAGCCAGCAGCCTTCTGGTGCATAGAGAGATGCCCAATCAACTGAGCCACACTAAAATTTTAATTCTTATTTTTATAAAACTTCACTCCAGGCCTTATTTGCCTTTGTAAACAGTGCTGTGTCTCTCAGAGTCCTTAATCTTTCTGACTCCATAATTTATAAGCTAGAAAGGGAATTGTTGTATTCCTTTAAACAAATATTTAGTTCAGAATCTCGTAAAATTAATGTTTTATTCATCTTAGGCTACTAAAACAAAACACTGTAAACTGGGCAGCTTAAAGAACAGACATTTATTTCTGCCAGTTCTGGAGGCTGAGGAGGTCAAGATGAAGGTGCTGGCTGATTGGGCTCCTGGTGAAAAGTCTCTTCTTGCTTGCAGATGGCCATCTTCCTGTGGTATCTTCACAAAGCAGAGAGTGAGAGAGAAATTTCCCCAGTCTCTTAATTCCATCCTAAGGATCCTATTCTCATGAATAGCAGACACAGCTATTCACTCTAAAATCAAAAGAGCTGCCGGGATACTGATATTTAGGATAGGGCAATGAGAGTAGTTCATTGAGGATTAACTTAAATGAATTATCTCCCAGAGGCCCCATCTCTTAATATGTGCTTGCGCCATCATACTGTAGAGTCAGGGTTTCAACCTGTGAATTGTTGGGGGACACAGATGTTCAGTCCATAACAAATACCAACAATTATTTGGTAGAATTGAGCATTTAAAAAAAAAAAGATTCAATAACTGGCAGTGAGTCAATCCTACGTCATTTCAGCCATTTAATTCTACACTGGGTGCTTGTCTTAGTGTAGCTCTCACCCTGCATGAATCTCTTTACAGGGGTAAAGACAAAGAGATAACAGTCCCTTCAATGTGCATTAGTGAACAAATTAAAGAGACATTAAAACCTCTCACCCTAGCAATGAAGCCACATCACCGTTTATCTAGTGATCCATACATATCCTATCTAATAAAGAGGGAATATGCTAATTGACCATCATGTCCTCACAAAGATGGTGGCGCCCATAGCCAATAAGGTGGGAATATGCTAATTGAATGTCACACCCCTCAAAGATAGCAGCACCCACAGACACAAGATGGTGGCGCCCAGTCCCCTCAGCCTTGCCAGGGCAGCAGGCGTGTGGCATATTACTTTGTCCCCATTATTTGTTCAAAACCATTCATATGGCATATTTGCTCTCTGAGTTAGGTTTTTAATTGAGATTGCATAACATGATGCAAAGGAACATGAAGCTGGTGTCATATGGTGCCTTTCTGCAAATGGAAAATAAGTTCTCATCAGACACCTTGGCATGAAGATGAAAAAGGACATAATATGATTTTGTTAAATAAGACTATATGCCAGAAAATTGTCTTAACAAATGTAAAATGTTAGGTTTCTCAGAGTCTACATGTAATAAATATAGGAGAACATATACATGGATAAATACATGAAATTATCCAAGACAATACAAATGTCCATAGTGATTTGCACATCCTTAGATGTGACCTTTATCTCTTCTCTTCTCCTCTCTTCTCTTCTCTTCTCTTCTCTTCTCTTCTCTTCTCTTCTCTTCTCTTCTCTTCTCTTCTCTTCTCTTCTCTCCTCTCCTCTCCTCTCCTCTCCTCTCCTCTCCTCTCTTCTTTTCTCTTCTCTCTCTCTCTCTCTCTCTCTCTCTCGTTTTCAGCAAACAATCTAAGCTACCACATTCAGTTATCCTGCTTCAATTAGAGAGGCTGCCTCTTCCTACCTATAAAGAAACACCCTTTACTCGTGTAGTGGAGGGACTATTATTGTCCTTTCCTGTCACTTTAAGCAACTGTATTGTTTATAAGAAAGCTGAGAACAGAAGACTCAGTGTGTTCACAGTAACATTCTTCTGTGATAAAATGTGCAGATTTTATTAACTGCGATCTACAAATTCTGGAGAAATAAAATTGGCAGGGTAGCTGGATGGATACTAGGAACTCTATCACAGTATGCAGACATAGCTATTCACTCTGAAACCAAAAGAGCACCTCGATATTGATATTTAACATAGCAATAATAAGCAATTATTAAATACTAGATGCTCAGTGCATGAAATTTGAGCATAGGAGGGTGTGTCCCTCAGCATAGCCTACACTCATTCTCTAACTACCCTTCCCTGCCTGTGTGGCTACCCCTAGCTGCCCTCCCTTGCAGGCTTGGTCTCTCAACTGCCCTCCCCTGCTGGCCATCTTGTGGCAACTATCTTGTGTCCACATGGGGGCAGCCATCTTGTGTATTTGGAATTAAGGTCAATTTGCATATTACTCTTTTATTAGATAGGATTATATTATTAATTTAAACCATATAAAAATTTTATTAATAAGCAGTTGTTTGCCTTTTAAAGTATATTTTTAACTCTAAGAACCATCTTACCAGTCCAGTTAGGTAATTGGTAAGTTGTGTGTGTGCGTGTGTGTGTGTGTGTGTCTTTTAATTTCTTCCTACCAACCCCAAAACAACAGTGCCATAAGCCAGTGCCTCACTGGAAAAGAACCCATGGCCATCCAGATAGGGATAAAGAACCTTAATAAATTCTTGCCCATCTTTTGGGTAGAGTTAATCTAGAATAAAAACATGTATAGCCCAGTGTTTTCTTTTTGGGTTCAGAAATCATGAAACCATAATTAAGAAATTGTTTCCAATAATTTTGTAATGATAAGAAGTCACTTTGGGAGATAAATTGAAAAGTATACATAATAACAAAAATGACTGAAAATTTGAGTAACTATTTGTAAGTAACTGGGGAATGTAAAGTAATTATTATAAAGATAATGAGAGTATAAAGAAATAGTTTGGGGTCTAAGCATATGCAAAACAATTAGAAATGTAAAATTTTCTTTAAAATTTGGACTTTGGCCCTAGCAGGTTTGGCTCGGTGAATAGAGCATTGGCCTGCAGACTAAAGGGCCCCAGGTTTGATTCCAGTCAAGGGCATGTACTTTGGTTATGGGCACACCCCAGTGGGAGGCGTGCAGGAGGCAGATAATCGATGTTTCTCTCTCACCAATGTTTCTAACTCTCTATCCATCTCCCTTCCACTCTGTAAAAAAAAAAAAAATCAATAAAAAAATAGTTTCTCTGAAGAGATCAAGTTCAGGCATGGAATCTTTATTTTTTAAAAAAGTAAAATTTGGACTTTATATAAAAATAAATGGAAATAAAATGATAGGGCATTCCAGCCAATAAAAATGGAACACTGTGTTCAGTATAGCTAAGAGTTTATATTGCAAACAGCAGAATCTATATGGTGAACAATATGTGAACATCAGAATCTAATGGATTTTTATCTCTAGTTAATTCTTGAAATAAAGTATGAATACCTCATTAATATTCTATGTGTATTTATTCCACAGACCTCATTGAATACTGCTAGAGAGATATGCATTCTGGTGCTCTAATAATATCAAACCTTTAAAATTTCAAAAAGTTTCAAATTCAATAATTTAAGCCAGTTTCTAATTTGTTTTACCTTCTTGCTAAGTCAGGTGTCTAAACATTTATCGTAAATGTTTTTTCATTACTTCTTATTTTTGATGATTTATGTACTTGAAAAGCAGGTAGCATGAATGACCATCTTTCAAAAACTTAAATGTATACTAGTATACTAATGCTTTTATTTTTTATGCCCAATAGACAGAATGTGCAAATTTCATTCGAGTCCTTCAACCCTATAATAAAACTCACGTTTATGTGTGCGGAACTGGAGCATTTCATCCAATATGTGGATATATTGATCTTGGAGTCTACAAGGAGGTAATATAATGAAATTGCTTGAAAACAATTTATTGTAATAGTTTATTATGAAACATGGAGTCATATAATTTATGTACAGTATAAGAACTCATGTTCCTAACCACTTTATGGATTGCTATTTTGATTATATACTTTATCTAGTAAAAATTGTTCTATTAAAAGCTTGTTTGTTTTAGTGAAATGATCAAAATTAATAGTGCAAAATGTTGAAAGTGCATGTTTTCTATGGGCTCTATGTATGTCTTCCCTTTTTCTTGAGGTTCTTTTACAACTAGCTCTGTTTTGTATGTTGCTATTGGTAAAAATCCATTTCCCACAAGACCTTGCAATGGAATTGTATCTTTTAAGAGATTTCATTTTTCCCATCCAACAAATTTGACCTGTTATGTTTATAATGGCAGACACTAAGTACAGAAAATGTAATGATTTTGTAATAACTGCATATAGGTAGTCATATTAGCACACTGAATCCATTATTTTTCTGGACCAAATTGACAGAGTGGAAATAAAGTATATATTAATTAGGAGTAATGTATAAAAGCTCTCTCTGAGCATTTCAATAAATGAGAAAGATGCAGACTTCAGAAATGTAATTAGTAACTAATCTATTAGAAGGCTTTTGTGTGTCATGGATTGTACCACACTTTTTATAGGAATTGTTTTCTTATAATTTCACAACACTTGTAATTAAGTTATATCTTCATCAGTTCTAATTTGTAAGTTACTAAAAATTGAGTCTCAATGGAATTAAATAACGTGGCCAAGATCACCCAAGTAATTAATGCTCTAGCACGGAACTGAACCAAAGCACTCTGTCTCTAGACCAAGCATTCACAGCTGCACTTTTGGAACCTGTACTCTAAATTGTATCCTTGTATAGGTTGATGGTTGGTTGCACTGTCATCCTTATGTTTACGTATATACTTATTTTGATTAACCACTCATATTTGTGGAATAATTGGCTGTGTGACTGATATTAAAGTCTGTGTTTATGGAACAGGTTTCCTTATGTTGATTTAACTGATCCATGCAGAAATCAAACTCACAACTTTGGCCGGATAAATGTTCCTCTCTAACCAACTTGTCTAACCAGCCCAGACTCAACTGTTTGAAAATAAAGCAGCCCTGATAGTTTAATCTCTGAACCACTAGGAGACTTGGCAACTTGAATCCATCATTCTTTGTTCCTTGTGTAATGTTCCCTTGGCTAGCTTTGAGGAAGGATAATGTATAATAGTAGCTCATAGCACAGGGTGTAATTATATGAGATAGCCCCACAGTTTGGATGTGTTTTGAAGCCTGAGGCTAAAGGCCAAACTCACAACCTGCGGAGGGATGCAAAGAGTGTTCTTTAGCTCCTAAAAGTCACAAGTGCTGAAAAGGAATTTAGATGGAGCTTATTATTTAGCTTTGACTGTCAAGAAGCCCAGGGGCAGTGAAATTTACAAGTTCTGTGAGAATAAGAGAATTATGAGTGCACAGGGGCATGGAGCCTTGTGAGGTTGCAGCTGGTCAGGAGTACAGGTAATTGTAGTCAGCCCTACTTGAAGATTGTTAACTTTGTGAATGAATTATTAGTCCTAGGAATTCATTGTTCTTCCAGAGGGAATTTAAAAGACTCTTCCATTTTCAAAATAGACAAGGTTGTTCTGGAGGGGACCGAGAAGAGGGAACTAATATATAAAAGAGATGAAGAAGAGAATTATGGGAAATCCCCTTTCTGGGATTCTTGTTCAGTGTAGCAAGGGCAATGGGCTGAAGGGTCAAAAGGCTCCAATGAATCCCAGACTTCTGTGTTTGGCCATGAGTTGGAGAGTAGTGTTATTTACTGAGGTGAGAATGGTAACAAGTTTGTGGGGAGACTGGTGAGCTAGTTTTGTACTATCTGCATTTGAGAAACGGTCAGTAGGTCATGCCAGTGGGAAGTTGGATCTGGATTTTGGGACAGAAGTCAGGGCTGCTATTAACAACTAATCACTGGAGTTCGAGGAGCCAGAGTTTGAATTGTGGCTGCAGCCACTTACCAGCTCCATGGTCTTGTGCACACTGCATAAGCTTTGCAAGCTTCTGTTTATTCAGCAAAATGATGATAGTAATACTAGCTACCTCACAGAGTAATTTTGAGGACAAAATAAGAAAATTATAGTATAGGCTTTGGCATAGCACTTGCTTCAACCCCGCCACTTAATACTTAGCCATAGTAGCCCACAGAAACGCAGAAGAGTAAAGGCAAGGATTTCAAAAGTATTATATTAATGTCTGCTACATATAATATATATGTATATACATATACATATACACATGCATATACATATACACATACATATACATATGCATATATATGTATTCTGCAAAACTTGGAGTGCCTGATAGCTGTTAAATAATTATATTGGAAGTGTATTCTATTTTTCCTTTCCCTGCTGCAAATCTCATCTTTAAGAAAAGTATTAGTAAAAACTTTGCCTAATTATGATGATATTTCCTATCACTCTTGCTTTGTTTCAACAATATTTCAGTGTGCAGCCTCAATAGATGCTTTTTGCAAAAATAATTAGATTAAGGAATTAAATAGGAAAAAAATATCTTATGAAGTTGAAGCTGTCTCAGAAGTTATATTGCCACGTAAAGCAGTCAGTTTATCTGAGACAGTCCATTCAATCAGCCATTATTTTTTACATCATTTTCCTGTTGGTATCCTAGACTCTGGCCCACTATCTCCAAACTTGCTTCCCCACTATCTCCTTTCTCCAGGAGATTATAAGGGAGGCCTTGTCCTCAGCCTGCACAAATACCCATTTTACGGGCTTATCTTGAGATTTTAATGAAACGTTGCATTTTGAAAACAGAAGTCTGTACAATTATAAGGGAGTATTTAGTCTTTGCATCAACTGTGACATTCTCTCAGATATTTTTTTGTGTGTTTTATTTTTTTTTTTTAGCTTTTCACTCTGATCTTCTGCCATAGCAGGATTCAGCTTATTTTTTCCCTTTACAATATCCTATTATAGGCTTTGGAGTCAACACTTCTGTTTGATCTGTGAAGAATAATGTTCCCTTAACGATATTTAAACATACTTAAGAGCCACTATCTACAGGTGTGTTTTTCCTGACATGCTTTTAACATCTTCCACAGTTGGAAAGCAGCTCTAAATGTATTCACGCTAAACTTTTTTTTTCTTCATGCCTAGTCTCCGCTCTCATGGCTTGCCTTTAGCTGACCTGTTCTAATTAAACATACTAGGGCTTGATCATGTTACATGGTCACCGTGAGGCTACTAGAAATTGATTTCAACACATTTTAAGTTCCTGAGTTTGCATTCTGCAACTACATTAGTTAAAAGCGTGGAGTTTGGAGACAACCTGAGTTCAAACTACTGCTTTAATTCTTACTAGCAATGTGATGCTGAACAAGAAAGTTACTTTATTTAATCCCTCTATCCTCAATATTTCTCTTGTAAAGTTGGAATTCTCAGAGTACCTTCATTATTAGGCTTCTAGTATGGATTAACTGAGACAACATATATATAAAGTTTCTGGCCCATGGTTAGTACCTACTTACTATGAGTATTAAAATACATTTACTTGGAACCGTAGAATAACATTGTTATCATGCTATTTAAATTATTATTGCTATTTTTTTAAAGGCAGTAGCTACTGTTGGTATTGTTCATAAGAAAAACATCCGACATGGCAGATAATACAATAACAATAAATAATCCAGTTCCTCTATCCCTTTTGTTTCATTGCTTACTTTCTAGATAAGTAGCACTGAATGGTCCTTTTTTATGACGTGTATGTGTGCTCTGAGACAACTCTGTAGTACAGCCTCTAGAGAGAATGTCTGAAAGGCTGAATTTCCCTAGTGCCTAGCAGGGTGAGTCATCAGCCGTTTTGCAGTGAGGGTAGTCTTGTCATTGTTATGAGACACTCAAGCTCCTGGGACCGTATTCATTATACATTCAGATTTTTCTTGGAAAGTTCAACTTAAGATGTTATTTTTTCCTGAATATTAAAGTATGCCAATGTCATTCAGTGTCTGTGGCCACTATTGTACAAACAGATGTTTCAGCCAAAATAACTATGTGGCTTTTAATGTGTACAGTGTTTTCATAATAGTGAAAATACTGTAACAGGATATTTTTTGCCCACATGTATCAACAGCTATGAACTTCCTACCTTAAGAAGATTTTATGTCACTAAAATTACAAAATACAACGGGGCTTAAGTAACTTGGAATAGTTGCAGATGCTTAGGTAAATAGATCATAATAGCTATGAAAGTATAAATATTATAGTAAATTTATCTCTTAGATGAGGAAATTGGCTTGCTAAACTCAACATATTACTTATTAGACTTAAGAAATAAGTGTGTTTGATGGTGTTATTGATAATGATAGTGGTCCAGGCTAAATAAATTTAGGAGTATATTAGTACTTCTGACAGAAAAATTCATCCCGTATAATTATTATTACTTTGGGCAAACAGAGACCAAAACATGGAGACTGAGTCTTGCCAGTAATAATATTTGCTAGAGTTAAGGAGCACAGCATGATGCACATGCTATATATGCTCAACCAGTTTTTGTTGAATTAATGAGTTAGGTATTAGTTCTTATCTCCTACGTTCTTGCTGATTCTGATGTTTTTAAGAAATCTCACTTGTATTAATATTTCTCAAAACAGGAAGTTATGTTCAAACTAGACACACACAATTTGGAGTCTGGCAGACTGAAATGTCCTTTTGATCCTCAACAGCCCTTTGCTTCAGTAATGACAGGTAAGATCAATGACGGGCAGTTCTTGCTTTAGGTGTTTTAAAAAGGTATGTGTAGTTCAAACTACATTTTTCTATTGAGTTAAAGATTATTTAGGAGTCTCCCACTAACTATAGTGTTTTAGTGCCAAATCTTTCTATATTTAGCATCCTTATCAATAAAGTGAGGTCTCAGCCAACCTTACTGTCTACACAGCTATGTTTTACATGAACTTCTGGTTGAATTTTTTTAATGCAAATCATGCATACTCACTCGTTCTTAAGTTTTACATTTAAATGTCACAGATTATCTTTATTAAGCTGTGTCCCCATAAATTTAGCAATTCCTTAAACATAATATGTTGAACATTTTAAGACTTAAGTGGAAGGATTAATGGTAAAACATATGTGGATAAATTAATAAAATCAATTGATCAAATTATAGAGTACAGATAATAGGATATCTTTTCTTCTGATTTCACATGCTAATAAAATTTTCACATTTTCACTAGCATGTACAATCTTCTCTTGCTTTGCATACATATTAAATTTTCTTATGAGAAGATTTTTCTGTTTAAAGAAGGCAGTGCTGTGTGGTCTAAAGTCTATTCTGAGGAATGTCTGCACAACATTTCAACCATTATAAGAACTCCTTTTGTCTTGGTTTAGTTCGTGACTTTATTCTCTTTTTATTTAGCTTGTCTATCAAATGTTTGAATAGTCTATGCGAGTGAAGCACCATGACATTTTAATTTTCACTTAGTGAGAACTGGTGAACTCCCTTTGAAGTGAAAGCTTGTGTTTTTGTGTGTTTTGAAAATCGTGACTAATGTTCAGTCATTATCCTAAAAAAAATGAGATAGATGATTTGTGATTCTAATCTGTCAAGAAGGGTTAACATGCCCTTAATAAAAAACAATAGATGGTAGGCATCAGTGACCCCTCTTAAGAATCTCTAAGTAATTTAAATACAAGGAAGACAGTTTTAGAGCCTGGATCTACGGATTCAGTTTTGGAGTTAAAACATACAAATTTTATTTTTCTGACAAAATGCTCAAATAGTTAAAATTTTGTTTGAAGGTAATAATTTATTTGCTTTACTCTTACCAAACTTTTTTTCACAATAACTTTGTTGATGTTGGTTTTCTTGGACTTTGGTTTTTTAAAAATTTGCCCCCAAATGAAATGTTGCCATTTACCACATATTTTAAGGGAATGTTTTAAGAGATGGAAGTAGTGCCATCATACTGGATTTCTCTATTTTGTGCTTTTTCTTTTTCATTGAGGTTGACTGTTGTCTCAATCAGTTTAGTAAAAATCCATTTATATGGATATAATCAGAGGATTTAGAAAGTATCTGAATCACTTATACAAAAGCAAAATTTGAATAGATATTTGTGATGAAAATTGGTCTTCAATGATAAAACAGTGTCTTTAATTGTTCTTTTATTTAGACATTTAAAAAAATTTAAATTTTCTGTAGTGATTGGCCATTTTTAATTTTGATCTATTAAAGCTAACCCAAAGTAGTTGACTATGAAGATTTCTTGCAATAGCTTAGCTCTCAAAAAGGCAACACATTCTACTATAGGGATAGCCTTCTTTTCTGCCACCCTCCTCCACCCCAACAATGTGCTAATAATCACTGGGAAACTTTGATATTCCCTATTCTTTTTCTCCCCACAATCCTTTTGTTTACCCCTCCCCCACCCTGTCTCCCATTACTCTCTTCCTTCCCCTTTCTGTCATCTTTTTCTCTCCTTCCTGTCTCCTTTTCCTCTTCTTCCTTCTATCTTTCTAACAACTTTTCTCCTCTCAGCTTCTTTCTTCTTTGCTCTCCCCATTTCTCTTTCCCCTCCTCCTATCCCTCCACTTTCCCTTCCTCTCCTTCTCCCCTCTCTTCTCTCTCATAAAACATGGATATGCACTTTACATAAATAACAGGACAAAAAAGTTTGGTATGCAGTAATAGCAACATCATTCCCTTCTTTCCCCTTTCAGGAATTCCTGTTTATCAGAACTGTTAGAGACAGGACTAGCTACAAGGAATGTAAAATGTTATAATTACAAAGAATGACTTCAGTGCTGAAAGCTCCCTTTCAGCAGAGATTAGGCAAAGAAAAGTTGTGGTCATTGAGGTTGTGTCTGCTAAGTAAATACTAATTACACAACCCATTCCTCATTATGGCATTTACTTTTTAATATTTCTTTGTGTTGCTACAATGGAAAACTCTTAATTATGATACACCATTGAGTTATTTGCAAAGAACGGAAGAGCTAGTTCATAAGAGAAGCCAATACATGTACAGGTCTTAAAACATTAAATTACCAATGTTTATGGAGTTATCTTTGCTTTAAGCAAATTTTTCAAAATCTGAATGTAAAATTTATGAATTATAGCATCAATATATTCCGATTTTGAGCAATAAACATCTTTGGTTCCATGCTGTGAAATTAGTATATTGTAAATAGTACTGCTGGTCAACTCTTAGAAGTCTTATGTATTCTTTTCTCCCACCCAGATGAATACCTCTACTCTGGAACAGCTTCTGATTTCCTTGGCAAAGATACCGCATTCACGCGGTCCCTCGGGCCTATTCAAGACCACCATTACATCAGAACTGACATTTCTGAGCACTACTGGCTCAATGGTTAGTGATTTTCGCACTTTTGATTGTTTTGCCTTGCTTTTGGAAAGATAAGAGTCATTATTATTCATGCAGATGTGTTTTGGGATAAGCAATTTAGTTCAACATTTTAAAAATAATTTGAAATAATTTCTCACTAAGTTATACATGTTTTATATAATAATAACTGACATTTACTGAGCGTGTGCTTTTGCCCTTGACATTTGTATGTTCTAATTGATTTTTTAAATATTCTTAATGACTTAACGAGGTATATTTAATGAGTACAAATTTTTAAAGATGAGCTAGAGAGAAGTTGAATAATCTGGTCAAGATCTTACAATTTGTAAGCTGCAGAGCTAGGCTACAATTTAGCATCTTTCTCCTGTAGTCTTTTGATAGCTAAGTCAGATTCTGTCTATGAGCAAATTGGAAAAGGTTTAGATTATAATGCTAATTTATTTTGTTTAAAGATAATTTATGTTTTGGTTAGGACATCTCCCTCCAAAATTTTAAGCATATTGATATTGTCATCAGTTTGATTCCTTTTTTGTTTGGGGGGCATACAGTATTCCAAGTTTTCAATAAGACAAACAAACTTCTCCAAGGGGGCCGGGGGGGGGGGGGGGGGGGGGGGGGAAGAAGAAGAAGAAAGAAAAGAAAAGAAACAACAACGAAACAAAGCCTAAATATATTTTTTTAATTCAAGGAACAATGCAAGGATTTATTTTTCCTATTGCCTTGCAACAAGTCAGGATTTGTCATGAATGTTTTCTAATCAACATAGGACTTTATTCCGCTGCATGAAAGAATAACATAACATTGCTATCTAAGCAGGCAAGCAGCATTTCTCATTCCCACCATAAATATTGGGTTTTAGTGGAAGGGCCAGGGTAGAGACTTCCTAGGGGCTATCTCTCTATCTCTCCATGTCATTTAGGAAGTGACAATATAAACAAAAGGGGAAAAAACATTTCTCTAGTGGAATCTTCCAGATCCATTTGTTTACACAACAATGTCAATTTCATTGACCAAAATAGAACCCATTATTAGGTAACACAAATTTAAAATACCCCCAATTAAGTGATTTCTTAACACTCATGCAAGGCAGGACTCTTTTCTTGAGCCTTGTGAGGTTTTGTGGAAATACTTGATTTGAGAGGAACTCCAAAGATTTTACCAAAAGAAGAGTTTAGTCATCTTCTTGGTAACAATATATACTTAAGGCTTTAAAATAAAATACAGATTGTATTTTCCAGTCTTGGGGTAGCAAATATCATTATTTTGCCATTTAAAAGATTATTCCATTCTTTTTCTACTGTGACATGTTCATAAAGAACTCTGAATACTGTTAGAAAAATAAATATAGGAAATATTTATTCAACTATTATTTGCCTAGCAGGGTTGTTCTTTGGGCTATGTGGAGCGCTTGGAAAAAGTAGAAAGCCTTTGAGTTGGTTGAACATTTTATGGCTTCCTGACCTTTTGTCTAAGATCAAGTGAGTTGGTTGAACATTCTTTTAATAAACAACATTTGAGGGCCTATGGTATACTACCCGCTATTCTATACACTGGGCCTGAAAAGATTATGCAAGAGGTTTGCTAACCCCAGGTAGGAAAAATGCCTGAGGCATAAGAAGAGAGTGGGGTATGAAACTAGAAAGCTGTAAATATCCAGAAACTGATGAGAAGTTGTCTATCTTTTATTTTATATTTTATCTTTTTGAGAGATAGTTGACATGTGACATTATATTTCTTGCAAATATACAATGTAATGATTCTATATTTATATATATTTTAATTGATCACCACAGTAAGTGTAGCAACCTCCATCACCAGACTTAGTTAACTTTTTTTTTTTTCTTGTCATGGGAACTTTAAGATTTATTTTCTTAGCAACTTTAAAAATGTAGTATAATATTATTAACTATAGTTATCATGCTATATTTTATTTCCCCAAAGCTCATTTATTTTTAACTAGAAGGCTATTTCTTTTGACCCTCTGCCCCATTCCCTGATATTAATTAGAGAACCAGATCTTTGTTTTTGAT
>PVJN01022527.1:0-33690 GCA_004026805.1 Lasiurus borealis | reverse complement strand
CAAATTCCTCCAGGGACTTGTTTCCACACGTTTCGCCTTCATCTCCAGAATCTTCGGTTTTCTCCTTCATTCCCCTTTTATTTTCTCTTTCTGCCTTCAAACTTAACCCCCGCCTTCCCCCACTCTCCCAAGAAAACACACAAAAACTTTGAGTTTGTACTGCCGTCCCTTCTCTCACTCTCATGTGCTGACTTTCAAAGCAAGTGGTGTCAATGCGCCACTGCCCTCTCTGCGGCCTCCCTTTGCCTCTGACATTCCGGCTCCCAGCCCACTACCAGGCCAGGTTTGGTGGTTTCCTCATGGCCAAGTTCATTGGACAGTCTCCCCTCTGCGAGAGCTGCGTCATGTTTTCTAACTGCTCACTCCTCTTTCAAACACCGGATTTATTCCTGGTTTCCTCTTGTCTCTTGCTACAGCTTTCAGTAGCTCTCTGTCCAATTTCGCGTGTGTTGTTTTTTTACATTTATTTTCTTCTATTTTAGAGCTACTGCATAGTGGTGACTTAATGAGTTTATTAACCTTTTTGGCAGCTTGATTAAGATATAAGCGATGCGCAATAAACTGAACACATTTAAACTGGTCAGCTTGATGTTTTGATACATGTATATCCTCATGAAACTCTCATCACAATGGAGTGAACCTTTCCATCACCCCGAAAGACCTCTGATGACCCTTGTGATCACCCTCTCCGCTCTCTCCTCTAACTGCCGCCCGCTGCATCCCTAAGCAATAATTAAGAGTGAAATGAATACATCACATGGTAGTATATTTACCTTTTAGAAAACTGGTAAACTGACCTCCAAAGTGCAGTACATTTTACATTCTCACCAGCAGTGCATGAGTTTCAGCTCCGCCATACCTTCCCAACACTTGCCGTGGTCAGTATTTTAATTATAACTATTCTAATGTAAGTGAATTAGTATCTCAGTGTTGTTTTAATATTCATTTTTCTAATGAATAATGATGTTGAACATCTTTTCATGCTTTTGCTATCTCTATGTCTTCTTTGGTGATGTGTCTTTTTTAACCTTTACCAGTTTTTTTTAAATGTTTTTTGTTTTCTTATGTTGAGTTTGAGATTCCTTTATTTATTCTGGATAAATGACTTTTTTCATATATGTAACTTTCAAATACTATTTTTCCATTTGTGACTTTCTTCTTAAGAACTTTTAAAAAAATGTTTAATTTTGATGAACTCCAATGTATTAATGTTTTTTTCTCTGCTGGGTCATGCTTTGGTGTTGTATCTAAGAAATCTTTGCCTAACCCCAAATAAAAATATTTTGTTTCTCTTTGGAAATTTTAATTTTAAATGTTACACTTAGGTCTGTGATCCAATTTTTAGCTAAAATTTTTATTTAATATGTGAGGTATGAGTCAATGGTCATTTTGTGGCATATGGAAATTCAACTGTTTCAGCATCATTTGTCAAAAAGACTATCTTTTAATCATTGAAATGCCCTACTAATTAGATCAAAAGTCAGTCGCTTATCTGTGTATGGATTTCTTTCTGTTTAATTTCACTGGCTTATTTGTTTATTAGTACAGCAATATCACAGCATCTTCACTAAAGTAGCTTATAATAAATCTGGAAATCAGGTAGTGTTAGCTTCCAACTTTCTTCTTTCCCCTTCCTTCCTTTTAAAATTTCCCAACTGTGGCTACTCCTGTTGGCACTATTGTTGGCTTGAACTTTTATCTCTAAATGTGACTAGCCTTAATGAATTCTGGAAACTTTCTCACAATTTGCATACTGCATTTTTTTTTTTTTGCTTAAGCCTCTAAAAAAAAGCAGAACTACTACTAGGCCTGGCTTCTCCTTTGAGTTCTAGGCTTGTAGCTCTTCCAGTTTTCAGACAACTACAGTGGAAATCTGATTTCTTCAAGCTCTGAACTTCTCATCTGACATTCCTCATGAGGTATCCCTCCCAGTTTCATATGTTAGCCCCTCCATGATTCTTCTCTTGCCACAAAAACGTGAAATTTCATCTTTGACTTAGCTCTGCCCTACTTCCCTAATCTAATAATCATCATATAATAGCCTTTTTTTTTCATTCAAAATATATTTCATGAATCATATTAAGTATCTTCTCAGACTACAATGGTATGAAACTGGAAATCAATTACAGTGTACAAGAAAAAAAAAACTGAAAAATGCACAAACACATGGAGGCTAAATAAGATGTGACAAAACAATACATGTGTTAAAAATGAGAGCAAGGGAAAAATTGAAAGATACCTTGAGATAAAAGAGAATGAAAACACAACAACACGAAGTCTATAGGACACAACAAAAGCAGTTCTAAGAGGGAAATTCATTGCCTAAAACAAGAAACAGAAAAATGTCTAAGAATCTAACTTTACACCTAAAATAATTATGGAAAGAATAACAAACAAAGCCCAGAGTAAGTAGAACAACAAACAAAGCCCAGAGCAAATATATAAAATAGAATCATAGTTGGGCCTAAAAAACAATGAAATCTTACCATTTGCAACAGCATAATCAGTGGTTCTCAACTTCTCTAATGCCGTGACCCTTTGATACAGTTCCTCATGTTGTGGTGACCCTCAACCATAAAATTATTTTTGTTGCTACTTCATAACTGTAATTTTGCTACTGTTAATGAATCATAAGGCTCTACAGCAATGGTTTTCTAAGAATTGCTAGCAGGGTTGCCTAAGACCATCAGAAAACACAGTTATTTACCTTACAATTTGTTAATAGTAGCAAAATTATAGTTATGAAGTAGCAACAAAAATAATTTTATGGTTGGGGGTCACCGCAACATGAGGAGCTGTATCAAAGGGTTGCGGCATTAGAAAGGTTGAGAGCCACTGGCATAGGTGGACCTAGAGATTATTATGCTAAGTGAAATAAGTCAGAAAAAGACAAATACAATAATGTGTCACTTACAGCCAGGCTGGTGTTGCTTAGTGGTTGAACATCGACCTGTGAACCAGGAAGTCATGGTTTGATTCCCAGTCAGGGCACATGCCTGGGTTGTATGCTTAATCTCCATTGTGGGGCATGCAGAAGGCAGTTGACCAATGATCCTCTCTCATCATTGATGTTCTATCTCTCCCTCCATCTCCCTTCCTCTCTTGAAATCAATAAAAAAAATTTCACTTATACGTATACTCTAAATGGCAAAACAAATGAACAAGTACAATCAAAATGAACTCATAGATACAGAGATCAGACTGATGGTTGACACAGAGGAAGGGACTGGGGGACTGGGTGAAAAGGTGAAGGGATTAAGGAGTGAAATTGGTAGTTACAAAACAGTCATGGTGATGTACATACAGCATAGGGAATATAATCAATAATATTGTAATAACTATGCATGGTGACAGGTGGGTACCTGAAATATTGAGGGGATCACATTGCAAAGGATATGATTTTTCAACCACTATGCTAATACAAAATAATATTGAATATAGAGTGTAATTAAAAAAATAAAAAAATATATATATTTCATGAATGGGATCACATTGCAAAGGATATGATTATTCAACCACTATGCTAATACAAAATAATATTGAATGTAGAATATAATTAAAAAATATATATATATTTCATGAATGGTTTCTCTTCTCCATTCTCACAGTTAATGCATAGTCCCACTGTCTCATGCCTGAATGACTGACAGAAAGCCCAGGTGACCATCCCACTTCCAGACTTGTCCTGCCCCAGGCCATTTTCTCAGACTTATCTCTCTAAAGCAAATTTGTTCTGGAGCCAAACCCCTACCCAGAAGTTTCCCTTTCTAGCTTTCTTTCCACTTAACTTTCTACTTCTAACTTGCTCCTGTCTAACTGGTTTTCTTTTCTTTTCCTTTTTTTTTTCTTTTTGGTATCCTCATTTATATATAAAATTGGCTAGTTTTTTAAGAAAGTATTTTCTAAGTAGAAGGGGATTTTAAGTTACATTCATTTAAAGGCTTTGGAGAAATGCTTTGAAATACAGGAACTACCACAGAATTTGATTCCCGGTGCTACTGCTCTATTTATAAACTGTCTTTCATTAGACGAAAAGACACCTGACCATTTGATCATGGATAATTTTATTTTTTAAACATGCCCCTGGCCTGAAAGTCCTATGAGAACCTACTATTGGTTAAAAAATAACAAAAAAAAAGGTCTAGTGAAAATTATCTCATGTCCCTCAGACAAGAAGCAGACAAGTGGAGACTAGCGTTCTGTAGCAATGAGGACAGATGCCTGGGACTGGAAGCAGCTAAAGGAGACTTTTCAAAGTGAAAGGTTACTAACGATCCCCTTTCTTCATTTCCAAGTTCAACAAAGGTAGTTAAGCTCAACCTAGGTGAATGCCCAATTACTCTTTAGATTTCCCAGCCCTAATTAAAAGTCACGGGAGAGCAACGTTTATCATAGTTGAAACGAAGCCTAAAAGTTTGCTTTCTTATGATATTTTGTTGAAGCGCTGAGAAATAAAATTTTAAGAAAACTAATATTTGATTATCAATTATTTTGAGCATAAAGAAACATTAGAAACTTGTTTGTGGATACAGAGGCACATGAATGAAAAATGTACCCTTTCCTTGTTTTCAATAATGTAGCATCCTAATCATTCATGTTATCTTGCTTAGGGAAGAATATCAGAGTTGATTATTCTGGCAAAAAATTTCAAAGTTTCTAAAGGCAGGTATTTATCTTCTCCCCATTAGCACCTAACAAAATACGTTATACATGGTGAGCATACAATATATACTTTAAAATTCAAACTCAGTGATACGTTCCCCCAATATTAATAATATTGACACAGCTAAAAACACTGGCTTCAAAGGATCCATTAGATTCCTAATTTGCTTGGAAAAAAAAATGAAAAGAGGCGGCATATTTCCAGATTCGGTCATTTCTACACTAAGAACGTCCTAAATCAGAGCAGCTCACCTATGAGATAATTTTCTGATGTGTAACGTGGATACTGTGTAAAGATTTAAAAAAGTAAAAAGTAAGCAGAAAGGAACCATCAGCATAGCTGAAGTAACAGAATGACTTTCTTCCAAGAATCGCGAGTTCTTTTGGAGAGACTCCCAAGTTTCCCAGGACAGGCAGGTTCAGGTACATGAATCCGTGTGGGGTAAAGGTGTCATCATCGGAACACGGTGCTTACAACCCTGTGGCCCTGTACAACCTCCCACAGTGCAGCTCCACCGCTGTTTCACACTCACTACAGAAGAACCGAGTTTCCTAGAATTCTCCGAATAGAAGGAGACTAGCTTTTTTTTTTCTTTCTTTCCACTTTATGGATAGAAAAAAATGGGTAGTGGCCAGTTCACCTCACCTAGCAAGCTAGCCCAGACATCGCCTGACGACTCCACATCTATACTGCCTTAACTTTCACCCGCTCAGGAGAGAGCAGGAAAGTGCAGTGCTTTGTTTGGATGAAAACACAGGAATTCAGGTAAGCCAAACCAAACAGCTTAGCCAAGGTGATTCAGCTTACTAGGTAAAGACTCAGGCAGGCAAACGGGGGGGAAAAGGAAAGTAGAAAAAATACCCCCACCAACTCTGCTATTCCTCTGACAATCCAACCCCCCCATCGCCAAAAAAATCAACAGGAAATGTGAACTGAAACATATCTGAGATGATGTGGAGTAGGAAGAGAAAAGGTTGAAAAAAAAACAAAAAGATTTGGAGATAAATTATCTGCTGTCTATGCCACCTGATTTCTGATCATGCTAGAAAGAGAATTTGAACACGAAGAGGTCTGAGCAGACGTGAAAAGGAACAGAGGGGGCCTAAGGGAGTGAAATTGTCCATTTAAGCATGTTTTTCCCCCAGTCCGCATTGCTCATCTGAAAACAAGAAGTAGAGCAGGTCAGGAAAGGGGTTATGGTTAACACTGCGAGATGAGAGATAAGCACCGAGGCAGTTAGAAGCCAAAGCATTTTATCTAGCAGAGCAGGTCTGGCCTTGTTTCCATCTTGATAAGAATTAGATTGGAGAGCCTGTTTGTCTGTAGCCTAGGATGGGGTGACCGAGCTGGGGAAAGGGGACAGGGAAGTCGGGGGGGCTTCGTTACGGAGTTTGTGGCAAAAAACCACGAACGTGGTGATAAGTCCCTCCTGTGTGCTCAACATCCACCTGAACTTTGAAATTGTTCAGCCTGACTGTTGAGATAACGTGGCCGTGTTTCTTTCAAATGTGGGGACAGATTATCTAGAGAGTTTAGGCGACCTGGAAAGGCTGAGTGTCCTGGGCTAGAATTTTAACACAGCGACTCACTGGTTGGGTCACTGACTCAAAAATTAAAGGAAATTACATCGGAACTACACTCCTCTTTAAATGGTGCCTTGGATTATATTCTGAAGCACATTATATTCTGTTTCTTTCTCAAGTTGCTTTCATTTCACTTCAAGGTTTGTTTTTTTTTAAAATAAATTACAATGGTAGGTATTTTTACTTTCATACTGCTCTAATTTGATGATATAACTGGTTCAGACACAATTTAAAAAATATATAATTATGAAGGCCTGGCTGGGTAATTCCGTTGGCTAGAGTGTCATCCTGATATTCCAAGGTTGCAGGTTCCATCTCCGGTCAGGGCACATCAAAGAATCAACCGGTGAATAAATGAAATAAGAAATCAATGTTTCTCTCTCTCATCAACAATTTAAAAAAAATTAAATATAGTTATTAAAATTGACAAAGTGCTAAGGTCTCCAAGTTTTGTTCTTGGTATTCTTGGATGACAACTATGGCTGCAGGTTTTTCTGAGATTTTATTGCTACTTCTAATATCTCAGTCCGTCATACAAACCAAGAAATCAGAAATTCAAAATTATATAATATTTTTACAGAGGCCTTCAACATTATTTTAGTGGCTAATGGAAACGATTGTAACTGTATTGGGTTCATTGTGCTCATGGCATTCATCGCTTAAGATGAGTTTTCTGACTATGTAAGATGGTGAGCACAGGAGGATGCATATAGGACGGATATAATTCATAAGCCTGTTGGGGTTTACAATCTATACCATCTAAGAGATAAAGCAGAACATTTGTAGCCCACGTGGTTAGATACAAAAACACGTTTTTATAAATGACAGGTGGGAAGAAGGATCTTAAAGCAATTTTTCTTTCTTATCTTAGCTACTTTACAGACTGTCTGGCAACTTGGGTCTTATCTGTTCTGGTCCCGAGGCAGTCCTTATATCTAATTAGCTCTGGACAGTGCCCTGACCACCAGGAGCATGGTCCGGAGAGCTTTCCTAAAGACTTTTTCCTAGAATGCTGCCTATTTAAAAGTTTTCTTTTAGTTCTTGACCTTGGTGACTCAGTAGAGTTGAGTAAGTAGTCAAGTCTGAGGCTGGAAAAAATTTTGACGATGTTAATAATAACAGTAGTGGTAGCAATAATAACAGGCCTCATTTATAGGCAGCCTCATTTGTTGCTGGACTCTGTTAAGCATTTTATATATGCTGTTTCTACATTGGTTATAATATACTCTAGCTACTAAGCTCCTACTCTACTTCCTTTCACAGATAAAATTTACCAAAGAATAATTATCACTTGCTATTGTATATCCTGACCTCTAGTATGCTATTAATTATTCTTCTTAAAAATAATCTCTCTCTCTCTCTCTCTCTTGCAGGGGTGGTAATATTTTTCTGCCAAGGGCCATTTGGGTATTTATAATGTTTATGAGCCATACAAAACTATCACCTTAAAAATTAGCCTGCTATATTTGGTCAAACATTTAATTAACTCACCCCTAATGTCTTGGCAAGGCCAGACCGAGTGATTTCTGATTTTGCAAGCTTTATACCTTATATGGCCTGTGGGCCAGACATTCCCCACCCTTGTTCCAGAGAGCCATTCCATTCAGTTGGTTTATAACTTTTTTTCTAATAAAAATCTGTTACTATCTTTCCATAATGTTAAATAGTTAATTACATAATTTTTCTTGGTTGCATGCTCTCACAAGGCATGGATGCATAAGTTGTTTTCATCAACCTCACCATTGAGTATTGATTATTTTTTGTCCGTAGTTCACAAATTCTCAATATCAATATAGTATTTGCTCACTTAATTCTTATAAAACATAATTAGGCTGTCATACCATTATTGATCATATTAAATTGCTTTACTACTTTACAGCTAAAGAAACTGAGGCACAGAAAGGTTAAGCAACTTGCTTCAGGTCACAGCTAGTAAATGGCAGATTGCAACTTGGGTTGTCTGGCTCTGGAGTGACTGCTCTTAGCTCTTACCTACTGAGATATGGCTGCTATCATAAGCAATGCTGCCATGAATGCTCCTTTTTCTCACATTTTCCCTCCAAAAAATCCCTGAGATGAAAATGCTGGCTTTTCAAATGCCCACTCACCCTCCTCTTCTTCCCCTCTGAGGTTTGACAGTCTGTTCACTGTTTCTATGTCTTTGGATCAAACAACAAAACCCCAATATATTTAAGTATACAATTGTTCACTTATTTTTTAAATGTATGGCTATGGCCTTGAATTTGGAGATGGGGTCGTTGAAGATCCATTCAGCCTTTCTTTACCATAATGCACCGTGTGTAAGTTCTAGTTTTGCTTTATTTAAAGTGTAACAAAAACAGGAAAAAAATTGCAAACCAATCCGAATGTAGAATTTTCTGAATTATTAAGAATTTTTTTTTTCTGGGACATTTCTGGTAGTAGCTCCTAAATGTAATTTTGATAGAAATATTTTTAAACATTCTCTTTCTAAAATAGTCAATTTAATTTTCAAGGAAACAGCTCTTTCATTTTATACCCTATTTTATGAAATTATATAAACAATGTTTAGTTATTATATGGTTATAGTAATAATTATATGTTTACTATCATAAGTTTGGCAATAAACACAACTAATTCTTGGCAAGCATGCAACTCAGTGAGAGGAGAAGTGTGTAGGCTTACTAAAAGTGTAGCCTATTGGCTGTGAAGTTTCCCTGAGCTCTGAATATTTCTTTCTTTCTTTTTATTTGTTATTAATCCTCACTAGAAAATATTTGTTGTATTATTATTATTATTATTTTTAGAGAGGGTACTAGAAAGGGATAGAGAGTGGGGAGACAGAGAGAAAAACATCATCCATGTGAGAGAGATGCATCAATTGGTCGCCTCCCATATGCGCCCTGTCTTGGGCCGGGGATGAACCTGTAACCAGGTCTGCGCCCTTGACTGGGAATCACCCTTGAGACCCTTCCGTGCTTGGGGCTCGAGCTCTAACCACTTGCTACACTGGCCAGGGCTGAGCTCTGAAGAGTAACCAGTTTGGTTTGCAGAGGAAATCGGTAGTATTGGTTAATTTGCCAAGTCAGTGAAGTGGAGGTCTGTTAAGGATGTTCTGTTAACTTTGTTCTCTCTTTTCCATGACTCTCAGCATTGAAGACAGCAGAAGAATGCACGTCTTAAAAAAAGGACCATCTCTCTTTTTATCCACCACGTGCTAGGCACACAATAAATGTTTGCTGAAGGATTGGACATGTTATTAAGTATGTAGACAGTCTACCTCTCCTATTCTGTTCTTAAGTGTCAACTGCTATAAACCGCCTGACTCTCCTGAGGGGTCTCTCCATCCCCAAAGCAAAATGCGTAACTTCCCTTTTTCTGCCCCACTGTACTCTGCACCTGCTCCCGGCACACCACTTTAACGTGTTCCTACTCACATTCCTTCCTGTTTCTCTTTCATCCATTGCATACGAATGAGTGAAGGCAGGAAATCACTTTTATTTGTATAGTTCGTGCTTAATATATGAATGGCACATGCTATTTGTCCAAGGAAACCAATTAATAAATAAACGAATAAATAAAATAGCTCTTCCATGTAGGTGTTCTTGCCACAACTGCAGATGAGGAAACTGCGGCCAGCAAGTGTAAGTATCTTAAGTAATATTACACAGCAAGTAAGTCACGGGGTCTCCTTGGTCTGTGGACCCCAAAGCTCCTGCTGTCTCGCTACTATATCATGTCTCCTTCCACCACCTAGTTAAGATAAAACCTCTTTTAGTAATGGAACTAACGCATTTCCTGGCTCCAATCAATGCTTACTGGCCAGCCATTTGTGAGTATTAATATTTTGTCTGCTTGATGGCTTATAGACCCAGGTAAACGGCAAGGAGAGGAAGGGCGGATGAAGAATGCTTAGGAAAAAGGATACAAACCTGAGCAATAAGGAAGGGTCTGTGGTTTGAGTCAGAGGAATGAGGAGGCTGAGGGGGGACAGAGAGTCTATAAAGCATACCAGATCCAAGTGTATAGGTTCGCCCTATGGCAATACTTAACTGGTAGAACGAGAACGTTTGTATAAGTTATCGTGCCCTCGCTCCTCTCAGTGGGGGGTACAGTATTTTCCCATATGTGGTTTGGGAAAGCTTCCTCCAATAGACTGGTTCCAAGCGATATTCTGAATGGTAGGGGAAAATTTAGCACAGTGTTTGCAAAAATGGATTTAACCTGCAGGCTGAACAGCCAGTGACACTGAAGGACTTGACACAAATTAAAACTACGTAAATGGTGAGGGTAGGCAGAGTGAAGAATGAGCCATTGAGATATTGTAGTGAGCAGTGCAGAATCTCCACAGAGTCAAGAGGAGAACGGAACATCTTTTTATGAACGATTTTCCTTGACATCCAACTCCATACTACTGACCCTTCCAATCATCTTTGATTTGGGCTAACTTAGACTTATTCAACACACATGATTCGTCCTACAAACACCCTATCTCATGCAAATGCCTTTGATTCCAAACTAGTAATTTCATAGTTTAGAAAATTCAGACTTAAAAATCAATTTCCCGATTTTTTTTTTAACATTTCTATAACTGATTTTCTTCGTGCGTGCCTAATAATGTTGAGGTTCCACTTTTTAGGTTTCCCCACAAATTCATTCTGCTCCCTCTGATGAACACGCACCCAGGATGTACTCCTCTCCTTCCTGCCTGGACCCATTTTTAGTTTTGTCCGGCAAAGATATATGTCCCTGCGGTCACTGTGCTCACTGTCCTCTCCAGAGCAGCATCTCTTTTATGGCTCCCCACTAGTCACAGATTCCCCTAACCCACAAGCAAGATAGGTCAGTGGTCACACAACTCTACCAGCTCCCGGTTCCCTTAAATCATTTTACCACAATTTCCCTCCTCCTGAAACAAAATTGGCTGTCTTCACCTCCAAATAAGAATACAAATCACCTAAAAACACCAAATATGATGCCAGTACCAGAGGCACAGAGCACAAAAGCGTGTGGATAGAGTCGCTAGGGCAGTGGTTCTCAACCTTCCTAATGCTGCGACCCCTTAATTAAACAGTTCCCCATGTTGTGGTGACCCCCAACCATAAAATTATTTTCGTTGCTACTTCTTAACAGTTTTTGCTACTGTTGTTGTGAATCGTAATGTAAATATCTGTGTTTTCTGATGGTCTTAGGTGGCCCCTGTAATGGGGTTGATGGACCCCCAAAAGGGTCGCGACCCCCAGGTTGAGAACCGCTGCCCTAGGGCCTCGCCTCCTGCCATCAGGGCCTTCTGCTGCCTAGTTGCCAGTCCCCACGCCTAACGCTGTCTCCCCCACAGGGCTGTCAGGCCTCTGGGATCAGAGGTGGTGAAGGGAAGGCTGCTGGGATCACCACTCCTTGCCCGCTGCTGGGGAGCTGAGGCCTGCAGGTGCAGGAAAGAGGGTGCTGGCCACCTCCCCTCCATGCACGTGCACTGGGAGGCCGGCCACTGATGGAACGAGGCGCTGACAGAATCTGCCGGGCCTGCCCTTGACCTCCCCACCTGCAGGAGCGCCCTGAGCAGCCAGTGCATTCATGGCAGCAGGGCAAGGGCCTGGAGGGGAGTCCCTGGCGCCTCCTTCGCGCAGGCCTGAGCCTCCCGTGTGACCCATCAGAGTCTGTGGCCGGGGCCAGGGACTGAGAGGGCAGCTGTTCAGCCGCTTGCCCGTCCCCAGTCCCGCCCTGCCCCGCTGTGGGCCGGGAGGGGAGGGGTGGTGAGGGGTAGGGAAGGGACCAAGAGGTGTTCAGTGCACCTCGTGGTGACAGGTCGTTTGGTTGTCACGGTCGTCACAGACACTGGCTATGTATACACTTTTAAAAATCTTCATGTTTGGATACTGGTCTGTCGCTTGGTAACTTGGTAGATTTAAGCAAGCGACTGTGTCCTCTCAAGTCTCGTGCTACCCTCTTTAGTAAGCGGGGTTGACCATGGCAAAGGCATCATGTGACTGGGGATGAAATGAGGAAAACATGGAACCACCTCATGGCTGTGATATGATGAGGACGTGAAGGGCAGCAGTGGTCATCATTACATAGTTGACTTAAATTTCTAGGATGGATCATAACTCTACTATTGAGTCATTGCAATGTAACTATACAAACAGAGGTGCACTATAAATATAAAAAACAAACTGGATTTCAAAGGCTTTATGAAAGAGGAAGGTGTGATGTTTCAGAAAATATTATATGCTTACATGTGGAAATGATAATAGTTTAGATATACTGGAATTATGTAAAATACATTAGAATTAATCTCACTGGTTTAATGTGGCTATTAATTAATTACATTTGTAGCTTGCATTTGTGGCATATATGACATTTCTATTGCTGTAAAGATAATCACAAACTCAGAAATGGGTTTAATTTTACTTAAAAGCCGTGTCCTCACCTTTCTCTCTCAGGTGAAATGTCACTCACAATGAGCTTTTATTATTATTTACAACATATATACCTTTAAAATATTTGTGAAACCTTATAAGATACATAGAACATTATATCTTAGGACTGTAGATTTTAAATGATTGATCAATAAACTATAATTTGAAATTCTTCTGATATCATATTTATCAAATGCCCTCCTTAGCCTTATGAAAATAACATTTAAGATTTACTTGGTCAGCATATATTTATATACACCATAAATTGTGGCTCACTGAAATCTGCATAATAATAAGTGGGAAATTTTCGTTTATTTTATGACAAGGCATGCAGGTTACCAGGAGATCAGCAATAACTGGTGGCTAAACTGTGGTCTCAGGGAAGCCTCTGTAAGTAAAAGAGAGTGTCTGAAAGCTGGGTGGAGGTATAGGGCTGTCCTAAAAGAGATGGTCTGAAAGCTGTGTGGAAGGATAGGACTGTCTATGACTGTATATCCTACCTCTTTGTGTGACCTTGTGCTTTATCCGACTATGATGAAGTCTCAGTCCAGTCATGTGATTAACCAGTTGTGAAGAAAAAAGGCTCAGATAAATAAATTCACAAGATTGTAATGCAGGCCTCAGTTTCCGTAAATAGAGGTGCTTTCCAATATCCTCTATCCCCAAATAAGATGATACTACATGGCATATTCAAATGCATATAAACAGATACCTTCTTTACATTTTGTATGCCATAAACTTTTAAATAATAATTTTTAAAAATATATATTTTATTGATTTTTTACAGAGAGGAAGAGAGAGGGATAGAAAGTCAGAAACATTGATGAGAGAGAGACATCGATCAGCCGCCTCCTGCATGCCCCACAGTGGAGATGTGCCCCCAAGCAAGGTACATGCCCCCAACCGGAATCGAACCTGGGACCTTTCAGTCCGCAAATTGATGCTCTATCCACTGAGCCAAACCGGTCTTGGCTTAAAGGATAACTTTAAATATTTGCCTGTCTTATAGATCACAAAGAGAATCAAGAAGCTCTTCAAACGTCCAGGAGAGAAGAGAGAGAAGGCTAAAGCACCGCCCCCCAGCTCAGCGGCGGTATGGGCCCCAGTCTGTGGCCACGCCACGCTCTCTGTTTCTCTTTCTGAGACACATTCACCTTCAGAGGAACTGAAAACTGGAGTTCATTTCCCTTGAAATCCGGGTCACACAATATCAACCTCACTTTAGAGCTGCCTTTTGAAAACTTCCCAAGAAAATTTCCAAAACCTCTTGCAAATACCACCCTTACTATGAGGTCATCCCTGGTCCCTAACCTTTCTCCCACTGTGAGCCCCCAGATTACCCGTACCTTTGTTTTGTCCCTTGGTGATGGCCTTTCTTTATAGGTACGTTTATACTTTTCTATAGTCTTATTCCTCCTACTGTTTTGTGCTTTCCTGGATAGGATTATTTTCTATACTTGACCCTTTACCCACTGATATGAGTATGTGTATATACACTGAGTGGCCAGATTATTATGATCTCTTGAATGCATAATCGTCTGGCCGCTCAGTGTAGACTGACCACAGAGTCGGGATTGTAAAATAAGGTTTTTCCATGTAGAAGAACTGCATTGTGGGTAGTTAGAACGAAGCAGAAGACTTACTAGCCAGAGGCTGGGGGCCACTGTCTCCTGGTCCCTTGACATATCAAGATTTGCAAGTTTTCCCTAATACATAAGTACACAGAGTGGCCAGGTTATTATGCATTCAGAGATCATCATAATCTGGCCACTCAGTGTGTATTTTAAATGAAATTTAAGTTTATATCCCTCTCCTGACATTAACTCAGTATCTCCAATTTCCTATCAGACATCTCCACTTGAACGCCATCCTGGTATTTCACACTCAACGTGTTCAATATTTTCCTCATCTCTGAACCCCTCAAATCTATTTCACCCCCTGAAGTCAGTAAATGGCAGCATCATACATCTATTCTTCCAATTCAGAAACTAGGATATTACCCTTCTATATCCCTCTTCCTTTCTACCTATCTCCAATCAATGGACAGTCCAGCATAGTCTATCTTTTAATATCTTTGGAATCTAACCACTTCTTTCCATTTCCCGACCCACTACTGTAGCTTGATTCACCCTCATCTTTTTCCTGTATTTATTGAAGCAGCTGCTACCTCCAGTCTGCATCCAATCAAATTAGTTCCATAGTACTTGGGGAGGTGGCTGCCTGTACTAAGCATTGTAGTCCCTTAAGTTATAGGTTATTTCACCAGTGAATACTGGCACAGGAACCAATCATGTAAAAAGAGATAGTATAGAAAGTAGACCCATTTTTAATTCTGGAAACTAATCTGTACATTCTATCCTCTTCAAATCTCATCCCATAGGCCGATTTCTGTAGACATTTGCTTGAACTTCTCCAAGGATACCAAGTGGCATTGCCAAGAATCCCGGAATAAATTAACGTTCCCTGGGACAGAGTCCTAGACTGAAAATGTGAATATGTTGTTTCATACTTGTTTTTTTATTCTTCTAGTATTATTTACCAAGACATTTTCCAGGGCCCTCGATAGAGAACACAAATGAACATATTGGAATATCCAATGATAACAATTTACTCTATTTAGCTTGACAGAACCACACTTAAATTTAGGTTTTAAATTGGGTGTGTTCTTTTATAGCTATATCTTCTAAAACTCTCTAATATCATTCGATAAAATGATCAAGGATATTTTTCAGGCTCAGACTCATACGCCGGCTTATTTTACTTGCTGTGTCATCAATTAGGTGTTGCCGCATATAAATCAGGCCTGTTTCGGGCATTGTGATAAATGGGGTGGGGTAAGCTAGTCACTCATGCTGTCATTCAGAGAGCCAGTGATGCAGCTGTCCTTGTTTCTCCAGATTAGTCGTATTATGGAGTTCTGCCACAATCGCTGGACAAATGGGATGCATTTAGACCTCATAGAACAAAACAAATTCAGAAGCTAAAGCTCTCTCCTCTTCCCAGTCTCATGCATTTATAATTTACACGGTCTCAAATAGTGAAAACAAGTCTCACTTAAACGTAAGAAAAGTAGAAAAAGCTTTTGCTTCTGAAAAATACAAGGGATATTTACTAGTATGATTCAGCACCCAGGGAACTAAAGAACCAACAGCAGATAGACAGGAACCGGGGACTACAGATTGAAAATGTAGTAAGTGAATACATTTTGTTAGTTGCCCTTTAACCCTGGGCTGGTACAGGTCACACTCACTGTCCAATAGCAGGCAGGCTGACCGCCATTGCTGGTATGTCATGGCTTCAGTGGGCTAGGTTTCCATGGGGCACTAAGATCGCCCAGAGCTACTTATATATGAACTTCTAGGTGGTGACTCATACTTGTAGTTGGTTATACAGACATTGGCAAGATGGCTGGCAAGGCCTGCTGCTATTAATGAGCCGTATATCACAGAAAGGAAAACACATACCCTTCATTATCTTGGTCGTTTTGGCTGGCTATATTTTTGAACTGGTCTAATTGTGCCATGTTTTCTGAATCTGATATGAGAGTGTAACATAACTAATCCCAAGCATATTGCAACCAAAGAACTCGTATGCATATATGCACAACCCAGGGACACAGACAATAGGGAGGTGAAGGCCTAGGGTGAGGGTAGGGGATGTGTTAGGAGGGGACAATGGGAGGAAAAAGGAGACATCTGTAATACTTTTAACAATAAAGATTTTTTTTTAAAAAAACATACTTCATCATAAAAAGAGAAACCACGTCATTAAATTAGTTTACATGGATGGAATGATATGTTAGTAAATTTTCACATAGTCCCCAAAGTCACCACATGATATCAGGTTCTTTAATGGTAAGTTTGCTGTAGGTTAGAAATTGTAGAGTCACGATAAATTACTCTTAAGACAGTGATTTTGAACCTTTTTCATCTCATGGCACTCATCAACAATTACAAAAATGCTGCTGCACACCCACAATATATTTTTTTGCCAACGTAATAAAAAATTAGGTATAATTTTCACTCATTCACACCAGATGACTATTGTTGTGCTGGTTTTTGTCACTTTTTATTTGACAACCTAAGGGAATAGAGGTCAGTGCCCCTGACTAAATAGTAAGGTATTGCATTTTTAAAAATTCTTGTGGCTCACCAGTTGGAAATGCTCTAGGAAGAATTCAAAATACATTAGCATACGTGAGCATTATATTAGAGCTAAGAGATATCATATTGAGCATGATAGCTAGCCTCTCAAGACAATGATTAATATTTTTTTTAAAAAAAGCCAAACACATTTTTATAATTAAGGCAGAACATGTTTTTAAGCTACGATCATTTAAGTAGATACTATCGTGTGTCCATTTTAGAGTTTCTCTTATGAGACATTATACCATAAAGTTATCTTTGTTTCAGAAGAATTAGGCCATGACCCACTTCATCTCTCAAAGACCCGGGAAAGCTGCTAGAACTCCTCTTGGCGAATAAAGCGCTGCGGTCCCTTCCCCCAGGCCTGGAGCGGAGCTGCTCCATGCTCATTATGTGACCAACTGACCACAGTTCCCAGCTATAATCACACTGGTCGAAACACTGAAGAAGAAAGCAGAAGGCACTGGAAAAACGCATCAGCATTCCAGTACCGCCAGACTACCATTTGTTTAGGATGACTACAAAGTGATTTGGCTAAGAGTTTGGAAAAAGCATGAGTCATTTGCTGTCCCAGTTTTTCTTACTTTTTTCCCCTTATCAAATCATAGTAATATCTATGCATTGTTACAATCTGATAAACAAACAAACAAACAAACAAACAAAACACTGAAGGCAGGTGGGGCAGGGATACAAAGAATAGACTGTGTGAAGGTTACTTACATGGTTGGAGTCAGACAAGGAGAAGATGATGGCGGGCGTAACTATAGCAACCATCCCTTGAAGACTGGGGGAACTTCTCAGGTCACAGCCAAGAAATTCCAAACAGTTGTACATGCCTCAGTCCTAAGGGTAGACAACATGAGGTCAGATTTTATTATAAACATATCCCTCCACAATGGAGAGAGTGGGGACTGCGGGTGAACCTTGGAAATGCTCTTATGATACAGAAATAACAATAAAAAAGGTCAGTCAGTCCTGGTTTAAGCACCTAAGAAGAAGAGTACTTTCCAGAAGGCTCACTGAATTTGGAAGATATAATAAAATGACAACTTATCATAGTGAACATTTGGCTATCATGCCCAGAGCTTCCAGAACTGATAACTTCATATTACTCACGATGAGTCAGTTCAAGGTTTTTAACTAGAAAGGAATCAGAAAACAAAGTATAAACCCTGGAAATTACATTCTGCAATAAGAAAAGAAATGAATATGGGAATACAGATAAAGTGTTTTTAGAAATGGGTAAAGAATTCCGTCAATTCTGAAGGAAATATTTTGAATAATCTGAAGTCCACACTTATTTAAATCAAGTATACAAAGGAGTCTTTTTTAAGATCTAGCTAGAATAATTTACCTATTTCTTAAAATTTCTGTAGAAAAACTTTAATTCCAGGTGATTTTGCCCTGCTACTTAATATGCTATTTCTCATCTTTCTTGATTACATAAATTAGTTTGTTGATTTGGGATCTTTCTGCTAAAAAAATTAGCATAAGCAAAACATTAGTTATAAATTATGTCTCTGAAACATTATTTTTTTTTGTTATTTACTACTTTATAATGGTTGCTGTCTTAATGTGTTCAGGCTACTGTAACAAAACACCACAGATTAGGCAGCTTATAAACAACAGAAATTTATTTCTATAAATTATGTCTCTGAAACATTATTTTTTTGTTATTCACTCACTACTTTATATGGTTGCTGTCTTAATGTGTTCGGGCTACTGTAACAAAACACCTCAGGTGAGGCAGCTTATAAACAACAGACATTTATTTCTCACAGTTCTGGGGCTGGAAGTCCAAGATCAAGAGGCCATCACATCACATTCTGGTGAAGGTCCTCTCGCTGGTTCATAGCTGGTGTCTTCTTCCTGTCAAATGTGGGGGACCAGGCAGCTCTGTAGGGTGTTTTATAAAGGCCTTCATCCCATTTATGAGGGCTCCACAACCTAAGCACCCCCAAAGGCCCCGCCACCAAGATCATCAAAGTGGCATTCAGATTTCAACACACGGATTTGGGTGTGAGGGATACAAACCTTCAGACCATAGATGTGCTATTCCCCTGTATTAATGTGGTGTGTCAATCAAATGCTGAGTCCATGTCTTTAGAAAATAAAACACTGGACTAAGTCTATTTGGAACTAGATTCTAGTTCTAGCCTTTTCACTTACTCGCGGTGTTCATGAACAAAATCACAACCGGTCTGAACCTGCTCCCTTATCAATAAAATAAAGTATCAGATAGGCTACGCATCCCATGAGAATTTTGAGAGTGAAGTAGATAAAGCCGGCAATAATTGCGCTGACTTGTCCAGTACCTGTGAAAAAGGGCATAGTTAAAACTCACATTTTTGTTTTGGTTGCATGAAGCTACTTGTATTGAAAGAGACTTTTATTTCAAATTAGTCCATCAGAATTGTGACAGAGTGAAGAACAAATAGCAAGTGGTACAATATGTATGTAGAAAAGGGGGGTGAGGGGGAGAGAGGAGTAAAAGGGCGGATGTGGACACAGATGAGGAGGGGGTGAGAAAGGAGATGGAAAGAAATGTAGTTACATGATATGAGGGAAAAAAAAAAAGAAAGGAAAAATAGGGAAGAAAAGAAGGCCATTTCCAAGATAGGGATATTTCACTTGCAAGATATGGACCCACTCTTATTGCTAGCCAACCACCCACTTCCCTATTTTTGAGTGGGGGATGTTAAAGTATTGGAAACATCTCCACATTTACAATAGCTCTCTTGGCCATAGCCTTTTAAGTTTTTAAATCTACCAACCCAGGGCACTTACATACTAAGAACTTCATTCCCACTCTCTCTCAGTTAAATGCTCCTACTCCCCCATCAAAGTATTTCATGAAGCACTCCAAGTGCGCACAGCTGATTCTGGTCCCAGTCGCCATTAGTTAAGGTAAAATGAATGACTTTAGATCAGAGGTTCTCAACCTGTGGGTCTCGAACAGCTAGCAGGGTCTCCTAAGACCATCAGAAAATACAGATATTTATATTCAGATTCATAACAGTAGCAAATTACAGTTATGAAGTAGCGACAAAAATAATTTTATGGTTGGGGATCACCACAACATGAGGGACTGTGTTAAAAGGTCATAGCATTAGGAAGGTTGAGAACCACTGCTTTAGATATAAGCTTATCTAGGACATAGGAGAATCCAACACACACACCCTTACCTTATCTCCATTTTTGCCCTTGGCTCTTCCTGAAGCACTTAAAAATCTTGTTTTCTTTGCATATGTTTCATTTGGTCAGATGATCAGGGTCCTAGAGCTCCTTTAAGGGACTTTAGAACAAACAACTAAACACCAATATAGGCAGGATCTGTTCTTACTTTGTTTTTAAAGTATTTTTATTGATTTCAGAGAGGAAGGCAGAGAAAGCAAGAGAGAAATGCCGATGATGAGAGAGAATTAATCGACTGCCTCCTACATGCCCCCCACCCCCAACACACACACGCAATGGGGATGGAGCCAGCAACCCGGGCATGTGCTCTAACTGGGAATCTAACCATGACCTCCTGGTTCATAGGTCGATGTTCAACCACTGAGCCATGCCGGCAGGGCTATTTTTACTGTTTGAGAGATCCGTCCTGTGCCTGACAAAATTTTAACTTAGAGATAGTTGGTCTGATCCAAGCATATTCTGGGATAGAGCAATAGTAAGGACATAAAGAAAAAAGCTCATGGTTCCCTTCCTCAGACTGGGCGTATTTTTACTTTCTAAGATCTCCCCCTACTTTTGCCCATTTTTTGTGTGGATTATGGACACACTATCTTCTTTGTTAATTCCTCCTATCTCCCTGTTAGGCTCATTTATGGAAGAACTGTCCCTGCTCCCTCAGTGTTTGAGTCCAATTGGAGAAAAGCAGCAAAATTAAGCTTCATCAGTTGTATTCTAATTTGTACTTTAGAGAGAAATTAAAAAATCACACTGGGAACTATTAGTAGGGCTGTTAACAAAACAGGAGGCTTTGCTGGAAGTTTAATGGGTCCATTTTAGAAACCCCTATGGTAGGAGGTAGAGTTGCTAAAATATTAAATGAATCGTCTTCACCAGGTGACTCACACACCAAGGACAGCCCTTTGACTTGAGCACATCGATAAAAGTCTAACAATCATCTCAAGATTTCAATTATCCCATTCTCTGACCCTATTGCAATAGAAAAGTCAAAAACATATGGCATGTGTGTTTTTTTAAAAAACCTTTTTTATTTTGCTCTTATCAATATTATAAACCAAGAAAATTTGATATTTCTTGTTGATCTTGAAAAGATCCCTCATAAACTTAATACCAAAGAGTAATTTATTAAGTTTCTCTCTCTTTTCTTTGTGGTTGTTTTTTGGTCTTGTTAGCTCCTTTGTTTGCACTCCTCCTACCCCACATGTTAATTAAAGATTAACAGTGAAATAAAATTTTGAATTAGAGATTATCAGTGAAATAAAATTTCATTTGCATTTGTAATATTTTTATTCTGTGTGGCTTGTGGAAGTGAAATTATTGGAAAACGTGATAAAGATCCATGAAATCCTGTGAATACTTATTGATGAAGAGAAATACTAACAGCTCTCTCAAGTGTGATGGTGGACATAAAATTGGCATGCGATAAGCAGATAGCTAGAGCTAAAGGAAATGAGTTTGCAAATCCTAAGTGCCCTTTTCCAAACTTCTCATGTTAAACCCAACTTCCTTTGTAAAATCTGAAGAGAATATCATGACTTGCCTAATTGTAGCAGGACAGACAACCACCGTTTGGCCAGTGTTGTTCAACAATCTCTGTGACTTACACTCTGATCTTGGTCTGAGACGAAGAAAAGCTGGTCTCTAATGTAGACAGTGAGCATTGGACTGCTTGTGTAATTCACTGTGTCCTTTGGAGCAAGTCACAACTATCATCTTCCCCAGGTCTCACTTTTCTCTTCTCTAAGCAAGGATTGACCTCTTAGATTTGTTTAAGGATAAAATAAGATATAGACTTTCCGAAGAGGTGAGAGGTGTCATCCTTAAAAAATCACGGGATAAACAACGGGACGCCAGTATGGGCAGACCCACTCGGTCCTCCGCTGGGGTGGGCTACAGAGTCATGATGGGGGCTGCTGAGACCACATGTTTCCAAACCGGAGGCAGGCGACTTGACACACACACACACACACACAATGGCCATGATCACGCCAATAAGCCAGATGCCAGTCAACATTTTAATCTTCTGCATGCGCAAGATGTTTGTGAATAGAATGTTCACCAGAAAGGTTTTATAGCAAACTTTTATGTCAGAAGTTTATTTTATTGGTAAAATATTAAATAATATACAGAATTAAAAACTGCACTTACACTTCTGAGAAGAAATAAATCTTGGACAAATTATATGCTTGTTCCTGAGATTCCCTAAATTTATTCCAGTAGCTGTGCACTCAGACAGTACAAACCTTTATAATATAATCCTTTTCACAAAGTATTACAAAGTTTCTGCAGCTTTTTAGTGGTAACACACATACAGACACACACTCACACATGCATATACAACACTCATACACATATACACAGTACCCACATACATGCACAGAACATGTCTGTGTGTGCATTAAAAACAAAAGAAAATACAAGTCCCATAATTTAATCTGCAGTGACGTCGGAGGTCTCCAAATTGGTGTGTAACAGCTGCAAAGCCTGTTTCAGTATTTCCATAGTAAACCTCATTTTCTGAGGTATGGTAATTGAGCCTTAAAAAAACTACATTACACTGAGCAAACCTGACATACAAGGTCTGGAATTTCAATTTTACATATATATTTATATATATATTTCTTTTTTAAACAATAGCTTTATTTTTCCCAAATTATTAGTTTGAAAAAAAAAATGAGGTTTACTGGTTTGACCTATTTTTATTTGTATTTTTTTGCTTCTACAACTCAAAATATCCTAGAAACTGTCAAGCAATTAGTTTTTAAAGTAGTCTAATTACCTTTGGTATTGTTAAAGAAAAAAAAAAATCTAAAATGGCCAAGACATATACTGTACAAATGCAGTAACTGCCTTTAAGAGAAATGCCAAAGAAATGTCATCTTTTTAACAAAATATGTATTTACATTACAGCAGTTTCACTACAGGGACACAGGTATAAAAAAAGAAAACCAACAAATGGCATATAAATATGTATGATACGAAAAATATTTCTTACTTAAATTTGTATGAAAACAGGAGTGCTCCAAATATTTCTTAAAAATTTTTATCCAATAAGTGATAGGCAAGTGTTTAAAATGGAGCTAAGTGCTTTGCTTTCATTTTAAAGTTCATTTTCAAAAGGAGAAAATCGAAATAAAAATATTAGGTTCTTAATTTAAAACACCGAACAAGGCCTAAGAAGAAAGTTCAGTCAACTTGAGGACACACTTCTCAGGCAAGGGTACTAATTTCAATGGGAATTTAGCCCAAATTACGTGCCATGAGATTGGATCAATGGTTTGTACATTCTCTGATTTTTTCTGACTGAGAAGTGTTTTTCTCTTTGTTTTTTTGTGTCCTTTGCCTAACATACCATGGTTTTCAAGGGTTTCTTTTTTCATTAACTAAAGAAAGAAGAGGTCAGAAAACAAACAAAAAATAACCATAGTTTTTAAGACTTTAAGGAAAGTATTGCACTTGTACAGAAAGAAAAGAAAAAGATCTTTTTAAACCTAAAAGCAGAAGCAATCATCCTAGAATTGCAAATAACACATGGTCTAAAAGCTCTGACTAATAAGAGCAAGTGTGGAGCTTGGGGTGTCTCCTCTACACGTGGAATATTACTGTTAAAGCATTTTCTCCCAGCAGGGGAAGGGTTAAGACTTTTGCTTTCAATTTTTAACATCTCCCTAAACATTTGCGAAAATTGTTTCACCTCTCGTAATACACAACTTCGAAGGAAAACCAGATCAGAATACAAAATTCAACAAAAAAAGGAAGGCCAACATACCGTACGATGATTACATAATCTCTGAAGTCATATTTTAGGTACCCAATATTTGAAAGGGAAAGTAATACAAAGGTTATATACCTGACTATTTTTATCCCAAGTACTTTTTTTTAAAATATAAAATGACTCTTGAGTATAAAAATATGTCAGCAGATTATACAGCCAACAGAAATCACGCATTAAAAAAATTAAGACTTAAGAGACCCATGAATTAAAAATAGGAGTTGAGCTACCCTTCAAACTAGTAGGGGGAAAAGAGAGGCAGAGACATCCAATGACCATGATGGAAGCGATATGGACGGAGTGGAGGAAGGGGTGGAGGACAGCAGACTAAATACCAGAAGAGACAACAAGGAGAATTTGTTACACAGGCAGGGGACATGGTTTATGTTCAAAATCCGAGGGTGCTTGGCAGTCATTTTTTTTTTTTTAAATCACAGTTTCAGAAATGGAACTACTTAAAAAAAAAAAAACACACAGAAAAGGATAAAACAACAAAAACAAAACCCAGAGTCCTTCCCTTATTACAGTGTATTCAATGTTCGAAATTCATTTCCAGTAAATTAAATGAAGTAGAATTCTGGTAAGTGCATAGAAAGGGATTCAGTGACCTCCACCTGTCAAGAAGTTTTTCTTACTGGGTGTCACTTGAGGTAATTGGAAGGCCCACTGAACTGCAAACTGGCTTGCCTGTACCTATACCAAGTTATATGCCCATACTTTACGTGGGTGAGCAGAGGGCCTCTAGATTTTATGTTTTATTCACAAGAAAAAGGACCATTGTAGAAAACTAGTCATTCACATACTATTCTCTGTATGGGATAAAGGTTATTTCACAACAAATTTATACAGAAAATATACAAATGCAAATGTGACGGGAGAGAAAAAAAAACCCATGAACAGAATGAAGAACTTATTTCTAAGGGTGCCTGTGAAAAATATCCATAAACTTACAACAGAGCAAGAGAAAACTAAAAAAGCCGGAAATAGAATGCTACATGAAAACCTTCTGGAAATTTCAAAATTTTAGGTTTCTGCAAAAGATGTAAAAATAGTGAAGGTGTCATTATTTGGCCTAGCAATACACTATGAGTAAAGAAACACTAGCATATCACAGCTCCTTGGTCGTGTGACATTTGCTTTGTATAACAAGCAGGTTATTAATTACCACTATTATTATTATTTTTATAAAAAAGCTGTCATATCCTTGCATTCCTTGCAAGTAATACACAACCATGGTAGGAAACCACTGGAGATTATGCTTTGGAGAACAGCAGTGTGATCCGACTGTTCAGTTTTGTTTTGTTCAAGGAGAATTAATTACCTGCTTCTTTACATTATTTCATTAAACATTAACAGATTAGAAGACTGAGGTTCTCAGACTAGCACAATGCTAGTCCTTCGACACAATTCCAAACAATACTGTTTTATTGAGCAAAAATCCCACTGGTAATGCCTTGCATGATATCAGAACTTATTTTTCCTAAAAACAAAACACGTGTCATAATGCAATTCCCAGCAAAAATTCCCATCTACCGGATGTTTCACCTGCATAACCTTGTAATGGCAGTCAGAAATACTAGTTAACTAAAAAGACAAAATCTGGTTTCAAAATTTTCTTTGACTTTGCACAGATGAGCTGAGAGTCTCTGTATTGAAAATTCTTTTAACTGTGTTGCCCTAAAAAACGTGAAGATCAATTACATAGTGCTCAATTTTAAGTGATTTTTAAAAATACACAGTAAAAGTGTTGTAGAGGTACAACAGCTAATCAACACTCTTTCAATGCATTTTAAAAAGGCACCAATATAAAATTTTTTCTAAGTATTTAATACATTAAATTCAGGATCTTAAGAGACCAGTTACTGTATATTTTAATTATTTTGCAGAAACTGGAGTTTAAAAACATTTCTGATACCTTTCCTATATACAAACTACAACTTCTCCACCACTCTTTTTTTCCTGTGCATTTGGGGAATTTCTGTCTTAGAATAGTCTTCATAAAATAGTATTTGCTGCAATAAAACATAAAAAATGCAAGTAAAGGTGATCACAAACACATCCCTTTTTGGAAAATGAACACTTTAAACTTGAAAAATAACACAGCCAGTACCTTATAATCTAAGTTCTGTCTTGAAACTAAGGCCATACCGATTTTTTGTTTGTATTTTTGCAGCCTTTTCTTTTTCTACCTTAAGGAATGATTTTGGAGGTAAAATGAATTAACAGTGGAAAATAAATAAACCAATTTTCATTGAAATGCCTTCACTGGTATAAATCTTGTGAAATATTTATATAAAATATCATAAAGACTTCAGGGTGGTTATATGAGTGTGCAACACAGAAACAAAACAATACCAAGATCACTAAAATATTCTTGTCTTTGTCCATCTGTCAACACATAACAGTTGAGAATTTCTTTTTTCTCTATCTTCCTATCCAAAAGTAATGTGTTTTCTTCTCTTTGGAGATGAAATAAAATCAGCTTAAAATCTCTACTTTTTTTTTTGACTATTTTGATTTCTTCTGAAGTAGATGATAAAGAACCAACTTTCAATAGTTGCCAAATAGTCCTAGAGACACACTAGTAACTTCTTTAATATTTCTTAATATGGTCTGGTAAGAAGAAAGCTCAGGCATTAACAGGAATTAGCTCTCTATATGCTCTTGCAACACAGCCCACCACTCTAATTGCTTCTTTTCATAAATTTTCTTTAAAAAACTGTATGTGTGACACATAATTGCCTGCATGTATGGAGGAGATACTCTCCACTCTGTAGCCAAATCTAAATTCTGGCCTCTTATTCTTCCATTTTTTAACCCAGAATATTTTCAACAGAATATTTCAGCAACTCAAGATTGTTTCTGATCTGCTGATTGGTCACTTCCACTGTTGTAAAAAGTCAGGTCAGCATGGTTTTTTAAGTGATTGACCACCAATAGAGAGAGGCTGCAAGAGCTGGAGAGAAAATTCTGGGCAAAATGAGGGCAATGCCATATGATGAATTTCTGAATTTTTGCCAACATGGAAAACACAGAAACTAACCCATTTTCATGTCCCTTAAATACTCTATATTGTAAAATCTCAACTGAGTAAACCGGGCATGAAACTGTTCTATAAAACATGATTTATTTGGTGTCTGACCCCCATACTTATTTTTAGGTGCTACCACCTTGCTTATTTCCTTCAGTGAAGAAATATAGCATTTCAGATTTCCCAGAAAACAGTGTCCACAGGAATTCTTCCTAATCTACACACTGGAATCGACCTTGTCCTCATTTGTCCCGGCCACACCCTGAGCCATCTCTACCTCTTTCTGTTCCTCCTATCGAGAAGCTAAGAAAGTACAAGCACACACTTGTAGCAAATGCACTCGCATAAATACCAAATCCCTTTGATAAAACAGATCCCTAAAAAGATAAAATCAGAAAAGGAGAGTGCATGAGTCTGGTCTACAACCCTTTTATCCTCCTAAATTCAGTTTCGTCCCAGACAGGTACATAATTGTTCACACTTTTTTTTTTTTTTTAATAAATTGGAAGCAGGAAGGAAATTGAGACAACGCCAGCAGAAATTCACACACAGCCAAAGTTATGAACATACTGACTGCCATCCAAATGTTCCTCTAAATTGCGGTGAAACATCAAAATCACGAGTTTAAGTGATTTACCAACCACTGAAAGGGAAAAATAAAATTTCAATTACTTATGATTGGTTAGGGGGGAGGGGGGAGGAGGGAGGGTCTTAAAGGCAAGCTTTGAGGTGTATATCATTGCACCAATGTACCAAAGCATGCAAGAGAGAGAAAAAAAAAAAGACAGTTGACTTTCGATTTAAAACATTTCACATCTCTGTTATGGTGCTTCTCTGAGATTTAAGGAAACAGTTTGGACATTTCTCCAAGAATGATTACAGCAGGGGCTGGAGAAGGAGAGCTGAGTGGGAACCATTTCGGTTGGCTCTGGCTGTCAGCGCTCAGAAGTTGCTTAAATAAGCAGATGGTAAATCAGCAAATGAGCAAAGAGCCGCGTCGAGACCAGAAGTGCTTATCTGTCCATCGTTCTCCAGCCTTGCTCATTCTCGCATCACTCTGTATTAAGAAACATCGCTTCTGCATCCTATTCAATGTTTTTTTTTTTTTTTTAAAGCAGCTATCAGTGACTGCGAACAGAATGTCGGTGTTCATAAATGCTTCTCGGATCACCCAGTCACCCACAGACTTGCCCTCTCTGAACACCAGCAGCGAGTTCTGCCTCCAAGTGTTTCCCCGACACGACCTGAATCAACCTCTCCAGGTTGCTTCCCTCGAATGCCGTAAGAGTGCAAAGAACACACAGAGCATCCACACACATGAAACTGAAGTCTGCACGTGGGCGATGGTAACATGTACAGTGGTACCTCGAGATACGAGTGCCCTAACATACGAGATTTTTGAGATACGAGCCGTCGAGCGAGCGATTTTTGCTTTGAAATACAAGCAACATTTGAGACAGGAGTAATCTCTCGGATCGGCCGGCTGCACATGACCCACCAGTTTCCCGCAACTCGAGCATCTCATAGTTTCCCAGGCCTCGAGGTTACGAACGAATTAAACTCGTATCTCGAGGTACCACTGTACTGACAAAAGGAAGAGAAATTCTGTACTAAGGAGTTGAGATGCGTTTCTGACGAGGACTTACACGGAGTTGAAAGTTTTTGAGACTGAGAAAGTGCTGGACACAATCACTTTCCTTGGAGGTGCAGTCACGTCCTATCCTCTAAGAATAAAGCTTTTTGTCTGTAAAAAAGAAGCTTTTTGTGTGTTTGATCTATAGTCCAATTATAAGTGACACAGAAGTTCCCTTTCCTTGCACCAAAAGTGGTAGAGATTATTGTCGAAGAAATACTAGAATATATAGCCCTAGTTCCATCACCGTGGGGGTTCAAGTTACACATTCAGATCGAATCGGGAATCGCTCCTCGGAGAGTTTGAAAGACAGAGCCTACGGAAAGGAATATAAGATTGGCTGCTGGAAGCGTAAAAGATGAATGGACTATGGACAGAACATTGGGTGGTCACAGCTTGAAAAACACAAGTGAAAAGAGACATATACCAGAAAAGGGATTTCTGAGTGGGTTTTTTTTTTTCCCCCTACTGTTAGCCTAATTATATTTTTCTGCTGACTGGTTAACACTGATTAAATGCTGATAAAGTGACACTGGTAAGCACACTTTTAGAAACAAATACGTATACTATGTGGCCATCACATTACAACGTTAAAAGAAAGCTCCCCAGACAAATTTAGGGAAAAGGAGAGGTCCCTCCTGGATACTATAGACTGCCTCTTAGCCACTCTTAGACCATATGTTATTCTGAAAACTAGATAAAAAACACTATTCATTACAGGTGTTAAAAGTAAGGCTGCCAGGGTGTCTATAAAATGCCAGTCATCAAAACTATGGAAAAACAGTGCTTGAGTTTAGAAAAATAAGATCCTAGGACCTCGGATGTATTGGAGGTGTCCTTGAACTACATGTAGTTTAAAAGTTTTGCTCTACGGTACGGTGTACCATACTGTGTTATAAATTCCAGAGGGGAAGTAAACATAGAACCCTCAACAACAACCCACCCAAGGAGTTATCACCGAAAGTAACAATGTGTTTCTGATCCATGATCTCGAGAGGAGAAACAAAACAAAACAAAAAAAAACAGTTTACATTTTAAAACAAATTTTTCCTTTGAAGCATTTTTAAATTACTTATACCATTTTAAAACTGCGAAAAGTCCCACCCGGGAAACTAAACTTTCCTGCCTTCCAAACACAATCCTGAACACGTCAGTGGCAAATCAGAATCTCTTAGGTGAATCTATAGGAATCGATCGATTTTTTTTTTTTTCCCAAAGCACGATATGCCTTATATCTACGCGTGGCAGAAAAGCACTGCTCTTAAAACCCCCACAAAAAAACAAGCCAGGTAATCAAGATCCCCTGTCCCCGTCCCTTCCGTTTCTTCCTCATTGTAATTAGGCAGAGCAAAGACACCGCGTCCACGAAATAAGAATTAAATGACAGTAATAATATTAAAAAAAAAAAAAAAAGGTATGTCAACATCTTAGGGGAAGGTGGGACTGTAAGTGCAGTATTTCTTCATGTGCAGTTCGCTACTTCATAGGGGGTCCCCTTTGGAATGACAAGGCCTTAGTGGAATGTGTGCTCCCCTCGAACAATGTGTGATGAGAACTCGTAGCGGTCCTGGCTCCTGTAGCCGCAGATGTTGCATTCCAGTGGGTCCCGGTAGCCATGGCAACCCATGTGAATGGTGTACATGACGTGGTCGAGGAAAAGGACGCGGCAGTGCTCGCACTTGAAAGCCCTGATCTGTTCTCCTTCCCCGTTGAAGACTTTGTACACGTCCTTCAGAGAGCCCTTGGGGGGGGCCTTGGTGGCATCCAAAGCCTTGGCGTCCTCCTTCATGTAGGCGGGGCTTTGCTTCCTCTTGGGATTTAAGGCGGGGTTTCCTGGGTAGGACTGGTGGTCATCGTGGCTGCTTTCCGAGTCAGTGGAATCCAGGCAGCTATTGCTGGGGGAGGCCTCTCTTTCCGGGGGTCGACTCTTTGGTCTGATGAGGGAGATGGGGCCGTCCATGTTGTTGTCGTGACTGTCGGCGGTTTCCCTGCTAACGGGTCTCTCTATCCTGTTGGGAGGATAGACCTGAGAGTACGCTGAGCTCATCACCGGGGCCACCTCGGCGATTGTGCTTGGCGGGTGCTGCATCAGAGGGTGGAGGGCCTCGGCTCCAAGGTAGGTGATTGCATTGTTGATGGCTTGGTCCATCATGTGAGACTGCATCAGCTCAGCCTCCTTCTCGTAGGTTAAGTTCATATCAAAGTGAATGTCTGGGTAGCTGAAGCGCATGAGCTTTTCCCCTGAAGGAGGGAGGGGAAGGAAAGCAAAAAAAGGAAAAAAAAAAAGGACACGGCAAAATTAGTGGTTGGGTTAAAAACATAAAAGTACAAATCAACTCATCAAACCCATGTTTCATAATATATGGTATATCTTATTCTTAAGACCACGTATGTAGGCTCTTTAATTCTGCTGAGATGCACAGACACTCTAAATCTGCGAAAGGGAGTAATAAAAAGGGCACTAGCCATTGGAATTTGTTCCAATGCCACCGTGAAAATGCATCCAGCCCGGGAAGGATAAGCGAGTGTTTAATCTTTTTTTTCATTCAATATTATTTCCATTTGTTTAGAGCTCAGCAAATATAGGAGAAAGAAAAAATATCGGGTGATAATAAGTCAGAGACTATGCTTGTTTTTGCATATTTTAAACATCAGTGACCAAGTCACAAAGATTAAAAAAAAAAAAAACTAGACTGATCTGGATATAAAATCTGTCACCTCACTGTTATATAGGGTTAATTTGGTTGATTTAGCTATATATTAAAAAAAATAATATTTTTTTGTTAATCCTCATTTGAGAATATGTTTTCATTGACTTTTAGGGAGCGTGGAAGAGAGAGGGAAAGACAGAGAGAAACACTGATGTGAGAGAAACACATCGATTGGTTGCCTCCTTCACGAGTCCTGACCAGGGCTTGGGCCACGTAGGGGCCTGCAACCAAGGTACATTCCTACTGATTCCTATAGATTCACCAATTGAACCTGGGACCCTTTAGTCTGCAGGCCAATGCTCTACCCACTGAACAAAACCAGGTAGGGTGTGAGGTCAGTTATTAATATATTTATTGTGACACCAGTTGGTAAGGCTGTGAGGTTTTTCCCCAAAGTACCAGCAGCTATGTGGTGGCTTCACCAGACAGTGGGGTTTTACCAGGAGAAGGAGACAGAAGAACAACCAATCAGGAGAGTCAAGAATGTTGGCAACAGGGTAGAAAAAGCGATGAGCCATGGGAGAGAATTTGGAGGAGAGGAGAGTAACATACATGCAGAAAGCTCAGGGATCACTGGCTGAGACGGCTTGGCAAGGTCAAAGAACAGTACTGAACTGAGGGGCATAGTAAAAAGGAATTTATATTAAGTGTGGAAAGATGACATCTTTATTTCAGACATGGAAACAGTTAGTAGGCAATTATTATATATTACTACTAAGGCAGAATCCAAATAAAGAAAAAAAAAAACACCCATCAAATTCCTAATAAAAATCTGAAGTCATTACTTTAGAATCAAAATGTAAATTAAAAAATCTGTCCCTCCTTTCTGAGGAATGTAATAAAATTGAGAATAGCATTCCTAAGTCATAAAAAATGAAAATGTTTCAAAAAGCAAAGCTAAATAAATTCAGAAGACAGAAAAATTAGTAACGTATTTCATATTTTCCCAACTACGCTAGTGTGTCTAGTTGAGATATAGGCTTTTACTGGACATCCATCAAATTAGTCCATTTTAAAAATAGATGAGCTTCCCTTTAAATAGAGAGAGAGAGAGAGAAAAGCGAGTCCCTGAGGGCCCAGGGCAGCCCTCTGACTGTCCTCTCAGGGGCTGCACACTGACCCCTGTGAACTGTGGTCCTGAGGGCTGCCCTCGGCCCTCTCTCAATAAGCGCTGTCATTAATCTCCAACTTCCTTAAAGCGATCTTTCGGTGATTTGATGGTTCTTCAATTTTAGAGCGAAAGGAAGGAAACCTTCTCTGTGCTTACTGGAGTCCTAGAATTTATTACCCTTTCCTCCCTGAAATAACCAAGATTTTCTCCCAATCACCATTCAACTCACATGAGCTATTCCACATGATTTTTACAGTAGAATGTGAGAATCCATTAGAGTATTTTTTTTTATTTCTTCTAATTTCTACCCTATATAAGGTTTATAAAAATAGATATTACATATACACTCAATGGTGATTCTTTGCTTTGAATCTCTATTATTCACACGGTCTTTAAAAAATTAGATGCTTTTTTGTATCCTCAGAGATACTTTATGACTTACAATATGTAGAATCATGCCCACTCTGAGTATATCAAAGAATATACTATGGGCTTGGAAATGAAAAAAAGGGAAATCTAATATATCATATTTAATCTTTTCAGTTCAAAATTGTAGGCTGGGTGAACACAAAGATCCAATATGAAACATCTTGAATGTAGGTTGCTGCATTATTTTTCTAGTGCAAAAATTAAAAAAAGAGAGGCTTCTTTTTAACCTAGATCGAATACTAAACACATTAACATCATGTAACAGAAACAGTTTACAGACCTGGTGCTGAAGAATATGTTAAAACACAAAGCAAAACTGGCTAACAGCCTACAGCATTTCCCTTAACCATTATTTTTAATTTAAATGAACATTTTATTTTTACATGCTATGTCAACTTCTATATCATTTCATTTCGAGATAGCAATTTATTACTATCAGTCTTTCCTCCATTTCTCTTTCTTCAGTTCATATACTTAAGTCTGAGTGTGTGTCTGTGTGTGTGTGTGTGTGTGTGTGTGTGTGTGTGTGTGTGTGTATGCACGTGCAAGTATGATACCCATGGAGTGGCATAAAGTAGAAAAGAATAATGGAGAGAAGAGACTAATGCTTATTTTATGAACTGAAATACATCACAGATACTTCCGATACATGGGAACATGTCTTTGCCCATTAAAAAAAATCACCTCTGTAAAGAAATAAAAGCATTTGTAATGCTTACCCACAAACTTTTGTGGAGTGGAGCTTTTACGTTTTCCCATATTCCCCGTGAGCTTCTCTATGACAGCAGGTCTCTCAAAAGGCACCAGAGAAATATTGTTGTCCATAATAGGCTCTTGTTCCTTACAATCTTCTATAGGAGGTACTATATGAAACCATACAAAAAACGCAATCTGATAATGTCTTCAACACTTTAACGGCATCACGCTGCACTTGCCATCTCAACATGTGCTATACAAACATAAGCTGGTGTGCTGGAGCAAAAGCAAGCAGGAAGGTAACCTCCAGTGCGCCAGTCCCCGGTAGT
>PVJN01022526.1:0-33318 GCA_004026805.1 Lasiurus borealis | reverse complement strand
GTGGCTCAGTGGATAGAGCGTCGGCCTGCGGACTCAAGGGCATGGACCTTGGTGGCGGGCACATCCCCAGTGGGGGGCGTGCAGGAGGCGGCTGATGGATGTCTCTCTCTCTCATCAATGTTTCTAACTCTCCCTCTCCCTTCCTCTCTGTAAAAAATAAATAAATAAAAAATATTTTAAACATTTGCCAGAAAGTGGGACAGTGAAGGACAGAGGACTCACAGGAAGAAGTTCAGCCACTTAAATCAGAGACTAGGGACTATCAGCGGTGCTGGCCAGGGCTTTACGTGAACAGCTTGCCGGCGAGCTCAGTGGCTGAGCGGCGACGTCTGAACTGGGAGGTCAGGGTTCAGTTCCCGGCCAGGGCACAGGCCTGGGTCACAGGCTTGGTCCCCAGTGGGGGGCGTGCAGGAGGCAGGAGCCCGGAGCCCCGCTCCTGCCACTCGTGTGTGCCTTCCAGGTTCTGACCCCGAGAGCCTGCCCTCACCGAGGAGCCAGCCACCCCGCAGGCTCCCAGCCTCACCTCCACACCCGGGCGAGGACGGGCCGGAGAGACGTGGACACTGAGGAGTCAGTCCTCACGCTATGTGTGTGTGAGTGTGTGCACATGCATACGTGTATTGTGTATATGCATGCACACATATGTGTGAGTATATGTTGTGTTTATGTGTGTGTGAGAGAGCATATGTGAATATTGTTAGCGTGTATGTGTGAGTCTCTGTGTGAGTATGTGTGACAGCATGTGTGAGCCTGTAGGTGTGTGGGCATGTAAAATGTATGTGTGATGTGTATGTATGAGTGTATGTGTTGAGTGTGTATGTGTGTGAGTGGGAGCAGGCAGCCATGGGGGACGTGCTGCACGGTGCACAGGGGACCCCCCACCCCGACAGCTCTGCGTAGGACGCACAGGGACGCAGCCCCGAGCCCGCACTCACCCAGAGACAGGAGGGTCTCGGTGGCCACGGCTCTGATCTCCTCGGCCTCCGACTGGCACAGGCGCACCAGCATCCGGATGCTCTCCGTGGCCTGCGAGGGCGGGGGGCGCACGGCATGAGCGAGCAGACACCGGTCCGGGCCGCAGGGACCCGCAGCTCAGCTGCCCGTGGGGAGGTGGGTCCCGGCTGCTGGGCGCCAGCCACGGGCGGGGCGACCTCCCCGAGGGAGCCAGGCCCCAGTGGCAGGCGCCCCAGGGCTTTGTTCGGGGCCTTTCCCCGGGCTCCGTGCTCTGTACCACGGGCAGGACCTAAGCTGTCTCAGGAGCCCGGGGCCGCGGGGAGGAGGCGGCTGCACTGGCCCTTCTGCTCTCTCAGGGGACGGGCCACTGCTGACTGAGTCCTGGTGGGGGGACGGGAGCCCGCTGACGCCGGGGAGTCAGTGCTTGTCTTTCCCGTGTGGCTCCCGGGAGGGCTGTCTCCCTCCCCCCACTCTCCCCAGGACCAGTGAAGGGCGAGCAGCCCGGGAAGCCGTTCCCGGGGACGGGCTGACGCATGGCACCCTGGCTCAGTGCGGGGCTCGCGGACGGGGCCCTGCGGGGGTTGGGACACCACGCACAGAGCGCCGCCACCACAGCCTCCGTCCCGGGAGCAGAGACGCCGCCCGGGCCGGACCAGAACCACGGGCAGCACCGGCTTCTGGAAGGGCGCGTCCTGCCACCGTTTCCAGCACAGAAAGCAGGACTCCCAGCAACAAACAGGGCAAAGGAGCCCAGCAATGCGCCAACCCGGGCACTTCATACACATACGTGCACACATGCACGCACACACACACACACATACACGGCTCAGTCCTGTACCACACACACACACAGGGCTCAGTCCCACACCATAGACAGACACACAGACACACACACACACACAGGGCTCAGTCCCACACCATAGACAAATAGACAGACTGACAGACAGACACACACACACACAGGGCTCAGTCCCGCACCACAGACAGACAGACACACACACACACACACACACACACACGGCTCAGTCCCGCACCATAGACAGACACACACACACCCCGGGCTCGGTCCCGCGGCCTCACCTGCAGGCTCTGCAGGGCCAGGCAGGCCGCCTTCTGCAGCTGCAGGTCGCGGGCGGTCAGGGCCTCGCAGTAGTAGAGCAGGGCCTGGCGGGAGGAGGGCAGTGAGCACCCCTGGCCACGCCGGTTTGAGGGGTCCCCGCAGTTACTGCCTGACGCAGACCACAGCTGGCACCGTGCGTTCTGCACGGCCTTCAGAGCCCAACGCCCATTAAAACGCGTGTTTGCTAAACGAGCCGTCTCTTTACATTTCCTATCCAATACGTGGATCCCGCGTGCCGGGCCAGGCCAGGGGCTCTGGGAGAAGGACGCTGGGAGATTCCCGGCCATGAGCCCAGCTTTTGGGGTGCTGGGGCCCCCCCCCGCAGAAGTGCTCAGAAGGAACCGTGCTATTTCACAGGGCACTCACAGAGGGAGAGGGAGAGGGAGGGGCAGAGAAGAGGGGGAGAGAGAGAGGGAGGGACAGGGGAGATGGGGACAGACAGGAGGAGGGGGGAGGGGAAAAGAGAGGGAGAAGGAGAGGGAGAAGCATTGCTTGGTTGCCTCCCATATGCACCCCAATTGGGAGTCGAACCCGAAACCTCTGGGTGCACAGGATGCTGCTGCCACCAACTGAGCCACCCTCTAACACACACATTCCTGCCTGGCCCCGGGCTCAGCGGCTGAACGCCGACCTCTGAACCCGAGGTGGCGGTGTGACTCCTGGTCGGGGCACATGCTAAGGCTGTTAGGATTTACCCACGATGCTCTCTCATCGCTGACATTTACCGCTCTCTCCCCCTCTCCCTTCCTCTCTGAAATGAGTATAGTCTATCTTTAAAGACACAGGTCCTCTCGATGGAAGGAAGACGGCGCCACGGTCGGCGCAGGGGCCAGGGAGGGACGCGGCCTACCTTCTCCCGGAAGGCCCGGTTTCCGGCGGCCGCCTCCAGGCACAGCCGCACGGCCTGGCTGGCGCCGCGGTCCGCTCCGGCCAGGAGCAGAGCCAGCGTCCGCAGCACCTCCTGCTGGGCCGGGAGCCCGCCGGGGGCCAGGCCGCTGACCGCCTGCCGCAGCTTCTCGTCCCGCAGCGACTGCAGGCTCCGCACCAGGGACACTGCGGTGAGGGAGAAACACAGAGGAAGGCGCTCGTGAGTGGGCACAACCCGCAGTGACCTAGGCCCGGGCAGAGGCCGCATGGCTGAGGGGTTTCCGTGCAGCCAGGACAGGGCCCATCCAACAAGGTGCCTGGCAGGAGAGCGGGCGTCATCTCCAGCCTACAAGGGCCACGAAATCAACGGTCAGAGGAACCACACCGGCAAATGGAAAAAGGCACAGTAGTGAGGCCGGCCAGCGTGGCTCAGTGGCTGAGCGTCGACCTCGGAACCAGGAGGTCACGGTTTGATTCCCGGGCAGGGCACAGGCCCCTCGTTGCGGGCTCCACCCACAGTGGGGAGCATGCAGGAAGCAGCCAGTCCAGGATTCTCTCTCATCGTGGACGTTTCTGTCTCCCTCTCCCTCCCTTCCCCTCTGAAAGCAACAGATGCATTAAGAAGGCCAGAGGCAACGCCGCCCCCCAGGCCCCGGGTCCAGCCCACCTTGTCCCGCCAGCTGGCGCACGTGGCCCTCCAGGCCGCCCACGCCGGGGCCGGAGAAGTAGCTGTGGAACTGGAAGACGGTGACCACCTCGGAGGCCAGGCTGGGGGGCAGCAGGGGCTCCGGCCGGTCCAGGATCTGGGCCACCAGCGTCCGGAACACTGTCGGGGAAGAGCAGACGCAGGCAGGCAGCTGTTAGGAGCCACGGCCACTCGTTCGTTCCTTCGCTCGGTCCTCTCCGTGGAGCAGGACTGAGCGAAGTCCACCCAGGTGCCACGAGTGACCCGGGCCATGTACACCCCGGCCCGAGGGCCCTTTAGACCCAGGTACGGGTCACCGCCGGGCCCCATCCCATCACTGAGCCCCTCCCCCGCCTACACGTTCGCCCAGCCTGAGCCCCCACGTCCATGGCAACGGGTGGCACGGTAAGCCCCTCAGGTAGCCGACTCCTTCAACCCATCCAAAGAGCCGAGATTCACCCAAAACTCATTCTTCTTAAAACCGCTTCCCCACCCCGAGGGGGAGGACGGATTCCAGCATCCCTGTCCCTCCTGGGTGCGCGTGTCTTTGTCTAGAGCAGTGGTTCTCAACCTTCCAAAGGCCACGACCCTTTAAGACAGCTCCTCATGTGGTGGTGACCCCCAACCATAAAATTATTTCCGTGGCTACTTCATCACTGTCATCTTGCTACTGTGATGAACTGTATGAACTGTTATGATAGGCAGGATGCATTTTCGTTGTTACACATTGAACATAATTAAAGCATAGTGCTTAATCACAAAAACAATATGTAATTGTATATTGTGAAATATTTATTTCTAATGACAAATAAATGAAATGTTGTCTTGAATTGTGGTGTAGCATGGGCAATAGTCTTCCTAGGACAACAGTAAAGGACATGGCTACACTTTGCGACACCGAGGAGCGGTTTTTTGGTTCCTAAGACCATGGGAAATAGGTGTTTTCGCTGGTCTTAGGCGACCCCTGTGAAAGGGTCATTCGACTCCAAAGGGGTTGTGACCCACAGGTTGAGAACCGCTGGCCTGGGTAGAAACCGCCCGTTTCCCCAAGGGGTCGCCACCCTGCGGACATCGGGGCCGGGGAGGTGCCCACCCGGCGACCCAGGATGGAGGGCTTTCCCCGGTCCCTGCGCCGGGTCTCTTCCGTCTCCCTGAGCCCAGGCCGCTACCTCCTCCCGGGGGAGGCCTGGCATCCAGGGTGGCAGCGGGCAGAGGGGTGGGGGACCCTCAGACAGACCGCTCCCCCCGCTCCTCGGTGCCCACCTGGGTCTGCCAGGCCCGGGTAGTCGGCGTTGATGGCGCCGGCGAAGCTGGCTTCCAGCTGCTGCACCAGCCGGTCGGCTGAGCTGTGGTACACGCCCGCCGGGCCGCAGCACTCGGTCCAGAAGGACAGCAGGGACGGCTGCTGGTGCAGCTCGGGGACGGCTGGAAGGAAGGAGGGAGGGAAGGACGCCCATGAGGCTGGGAGAAGGGCCGGGCAGGGAGGGCAGGTGTGGCCACTGCCCCCTTTAAAAAATTATTATTTAAAAAATATATATATTTTATTGATTTCAGAGAGGGAGAGAGAGATGGAAACATCAGTGATGAGAGAGAATCATGGATTGGCTGCCTCTTGAACTCCCTCTCCTGGGGATGGAGCCTGCAACCCGGGCCTGTGCCCTGACTGGGAATCGAACCCTGGCCTCCTGGTTCCTAGGTCCATGCTCACCACGGAGCCACGCCGCCGGGCTGCCACCAGCCTGTTCTTACTGGCTCTTTTCTTTTTTTTTTTAAATATATTTTATTGATTTTTTTACAGAGAGGAAGGGAGAGAGACAGAAAGTCAGAAATATGGATGAGAGAGAGACATCCATCAGCCGCCTCCTGCACGCCCCTTACTGGGGATGTGCCTGCAACCAAGGCACATGCCCTTGACCGGAATTGAACCTGGGACCCTTCAGTCCGCAGGCCAACGCTCTATCCACTGAGCCAATCCGGCCCCGGCATATTACTGGCTCTTAAAGACGGCCCGTCGGCTGATGGTCCACAGGACAGACCTTCTGCTCAGGAGCCCAGGCAGCCGGCAGGAGGCAGAGTCCTTGGATTCCTGTACTAGAACCCAGGCCTCTCCCTTCCTTCCTCCCTGCTCCTCTCCTCCTCCCTCCCTCTCTCTCTAAAAATCAGTGGGAAAATATCCTCTGGTGAGAAAATAAAGGGCCCTGTGGCTAGACCACACACGTTTTTTGTGTGTGTATGTGTGTGTGTGTGCCTGCGCATGTTAGATCACACATGTTCTGAAGCCTCTTTCCCGGGTCAAATTCCCCACCTGAAACTCAGCCCTTCACCAAGGACCCAGGTTCTCCCTAAGGTCTGGCTCCCTGTGGAGTTGGGGGGCATTTTGCATGTGACCCTGGGCCACGGTGGGACTGTCTTAGCCAGGAGTGACGCGAGGACCGTCTGCATCTCACATCCCCTCGGGGAGCCAGGCCGGACGTGACACAGTGTGGTCTGCACACCTGCGTCTGTACACCTGGGTCCGCACACCTGTGTCTGCCTATGAAGGAGGCCCCAGCAGAAGCCGGTGCAGAAGCGGGGTGCACTTTGACTCCGAAGCAGAAGGGGGCCCTAGTGAGACCCCATAGCTGTGAGGCAGCCCCTGCTCTGCTCCTGCCTGTCCAGACACAGGGGCAGAGGGGGAAGAGGGAGAGGAGTAGAGGGGGGTCAGCGTGGCCTCCCGGGCAGGGCCTCACCTTCCAGGACGGAACCCATGTTCCCCACGTGCTCGTCGCTGAGGGCGGCGAGTCTCTCCACCACGCGGATTTGCCCGGAAAGCTTCTCCAGGAGGCTCCTCGCCACGAAGGGCGTTTTGCCGGAGAAGACGATTTGCTGAGAGGAAACGAGAGCATTCGTTGTCTCGGGTGTGTGGTCCAGCGCCCCTCCCGACCCCGCTTCCTGTCTCCGGCAGTGCCCTCATCCCTGCGATGATGCCCCTGGGTTCCCCTGCTGAAACCAGACAGGCTCCTGCGGCTTTTCGCGCTTCCCAGGCCTGTTACGTTCTAGAACTCTCCATGGAGGAGTGGTATGGCCACTGGAAATCAGTGAGCCCTCCTCACCACGCGGAAGGCGCCTTCACGTGGGTGTGCACGCCCCAGAAGCTGAATTTTATGCACGTGGGGGAATCTATTTCCCTGTTTTCAAGCACGGTGCCTAACAGTCATAATTACAACCAGGCTGTCTCGCCGGCTAGTGTGGCTCTGTGGCTGAGCATTGGCCTCTGAGCCAGGAGGTCCGGGTTTGATTCCCCATCAAGGCCCAGGCCTGGGCTGTGGGTCCACCCCCAGTGTAGGGTGTGCAGGAGGCAGTCAATCAGTGACTGACTCTTATCCCTGATGTTTCTTTCTCTCTCTCCCTTTCTCTCTGAAATCAATAGAAATATGTTTTCTTTTCTTTTAAAATATATTTTACATATTGATTTTTCACAGAGAGGAAGGGAGAGGGATAGTTAGAAATATCGATCAGCCACCTTCCTGCACGCCCCCTACTGGGGATGTGCCTGCAACCAAGATACATGCCCCCGACCGGAATCAAGCCCAGGACCTTTCAGTCCGCAGGCCGACGCTCTATTCACTGAGCCATACCGGTTTCGGCAAAATATGCTTTCTTTTTTTTTTTTTTATAAAAATCTTTATTATTCAGATTATTACATTTGTTTTTCTTTTTTTCCCTCCATAGTTCCCCTCCACCCGGCTCCCACCCTTTCCTCTACCCTTACCTCCCTCCCATTGACCTCATCCATAGGTGTATGATTTTATGATTTCTTTTTTAAAAGAAGCGCCCGCTCTCTCGGTGCACGAACCGCCTGGCCTCAGCCGCGGTGCCGTCCCGGCTGCCGTACCTGCACGAGCTGGGTGCACTGCTGGAGGTGCCGGACGATGGCGATGTCCAGGCTCTCGCTGCCCGTGGTCAGCGGGAGGGGGCTGCCGGCCACGCTGGTGCCCACGCCCGTGTCCTCCGTCAGCGCCTCGCTGAGGTGCGCCCGGGCCTCGGGGTGAGCTGGCCTGTACCTGGTGGAGCAGGAGGGGTGAGCGGCCGGCCGGCCAGCCGTTTCTGTCCGGGTGGAAACCACAGGTCCACACCACGTGGCTCCCCTCCGTCCCCCAGAGCTACTACCCCCGCCCGGAAAATCCCCGCTCCCTCCTCCTTCTTTTAATCCTCACTGGACATTTCCTATTGAGGGTTAGGGAGAGTGCAGGAGAGAGGGAGAGACAGAGAGACACATGGATGCGAGAGGAACACGTCGATGGGCTGCCTCCGGCACGGCCCCAACCAGGGCACAGGGGAAGCCTGCCACCCAGGGACGTGCCCTGGACCAGATTCAAACCTGGGACCCTTTGGTCTGCAGGCCGGTGCTCTACCCACTGAGCATGCAGGCCAGGGCTGGAGTGGCCTCGCAAACACGGTGTCTCAGGCCCGCCTGTTGCCGAGGTGCCTGGTGTGAAAGGTCAGACAGAGCATCTGCTTCCCCGGCTCCCGGCACCGAGAGCCGCTCACCAGCAGCCTCGCCGAGTCCCAGAAACCTGCCCCGAGGACATGGTCGAGGGGGCCCCGGCCCGGGGTGCCGGCTTAAACCGTCTTTGCAGTTGCCACACTCCCAGCAAGGTCCCGCTCAGAACAAACCCACGAGACAGGTTCCTCACCTCCGGCCGGTCCCCACCCGAAGGAGAGGAGGAAGGCCGCTGCCTGGAAGAGGCACGGACTTCCATGGGGACAAAAGCTCAGGGCCATGGTCCCACAGGAAGTACCGCCACCTCCCTCTACAGGGCGGGCTTTGTTTAGGCCATCGGTTCTCAACCTGTGGGTTGCGACCCTTTTGGGGGTCCATCGACCCCACCACAGGGGTTGCCTAAGACCATCAGAAAACACAGATATTTACATGACAATTCACAATAGTAGCAAACTAAAATAATTTTATGGTTGGGGGTCACTACCACATGGAGAACTGTATTAAATGGTCGTGGCCTTAGGAAGGTTGAGAACCACTGCTCTAGGCCCCATGGCTGGCCGGCTGGCAGGGCTCAGGGATGGAGTGTCCACCGATAATCCAGGAGGTCCCGGTTCAATTCCCCGTCAAGAGCACGAGCCCAGGTTGCAGGCTCCATCCCCCAGGGGGAGGATTTGCAGGAGGCAGCCGATCCATGATGCTCTCTCATCAATGGTGTTCCCATCTCTCGCTCCCTCTCCCTTCCTCTCTGAAAACCCATAAAAACATATTTAAAACAAAACAAAAAATCCTGGGCAGAGCTGCCACAGGGACAGGGTGACGTGCGCTCACATGGGAAACTAAGTCTGTTGCGTCTGCTTTATTACAGAATGAACCTGGGTGCTGGTGGGCACGGGGACTGGCAGCGCTGACGACCGGTGCCCCAGGTTCACACACCTGGCTGGCTCCCAGCTTCCCCTCTCAGGCTCTCCATCCCCACGGTTTAAAAAGATGGGGCACCTGGCCGAGACCGGTGTGGCTCAGTGGATAGAGCATCGGCCTGCGGACTGAGGGGTTCTGGGTTCGATTCTGATCAAGGGCACATACCTTGGTTGCAGGTACATCCCCAGTGGGGAGTGTGCAGGAGGCAGCTGATGGATGTTTCTAACTCTCTATCCCTCTCCCTTCCTCTCTGTAAAAAAATCAATAAAATATGCCGAAGCGGGTTTGGCTCAGTGGATAGAGCGTTGGCCTGCGGACTGAAGGGTCCCGGGTTTGATTCCGGTCAAGGGCACGTATCTTGGTTGCGGGTACATCCCCAGTAGGGGGTGTGCAGGAGGCAGCTGACTGATGCCTCTCTCTCATCGATGTTTCTAACTCTCTATCCCTCTCCCTTCCTCTCTGTAAAAAATCAATAAAATATTAAAAAAAAAAAAAAAGATGGGGCACCAGAGCTCACAGGCCTTGGGGTGCTGCTATGGGCACTTTGCCTCCAAGGACAAAACGCTCGGTTGGGCCCTGGGTGCCGGCGGACACCTGGCTGTGATGCTGCACGGAGGAGCTTACTCCTGCCGAGACCCCACCCCCACCCCCGGGACTGCAGGGGCCGGGGAGGGAGGGAGGAGGGCACAACAGGCACGGCACAGGGAGGTGGGAGAGTCACGCGGCGGCGGGGAGGCTCACCCGTGCTTCTCCGTCTCCGTGTCGGAAAACACCGCATCGGCCCCTCCGGCCGGGCCGCCCTCGTCGGCATCCTCGTCCTCGTCGAAGTCGGAGGTGTTGAGGAAGTCGAAGCTCTCCAGGGCGCTCTCCACAGTCAGGCTCAGGCTGGAGGGCGTGCTGCGGCTCCCGGGCGCCGGCTTGCACTGCAAGGCAGGGGCACCGGCACCTCAGCGTCCCCACGCCCCCGGCGAAGACGACGGGGGGCACGGCCAGCGTCCCCGAGGCCGCGGGAGGGACCCAGCGCCCGCGCGGAGCGAGAGGAACAGGTGACACCGTCTTGGTCTCAAGCATTTGTTTTATTGTACTTTATTGGCATTGAAAGGACCGGCGCCTTTCACAGGCTCACGGTCAAAAGGGAACCATTTCGAATCACACAGCACAGTCTCTGGGATTCGTTCCAAACGAACGCAGAGGGAAGCAAGCAGCTCAGAGACGAGACAAGCACACTGGCCGGGAGAGGAGCGCGTGGAGGCTGGCGGGGCATTGGGGAGGGAGGAGGAGAAGCTGTTATCTCTTTGCTCTGCTTCTGTTGGAAATTTGTATAAGAAAAAGTTCAAAAACATTCCAGTGTGGCTCAGTGGATATAGAGCGTTGGCCTGCGGACCGAAGGGTCCCAGGTTCGATTCCGGTCAAGGGCATCTACCTTGGTTGTGGGCACATCTCCAGTAGTGGGTGTGCAGGAGGCAGCTGATCGATGTTTTTCTTTCATCCATATTTCTTTTTTTCTTTTTTTTTATATATGTTATTGATTTTTTTTACCGAGAGGAAGGGAGAGGGATAGAGAGTTAGAAACATTGATTAGCTGCCTCCTGCACATCCCCTGCTGGGGATGTGCCCGAAACCAAGGTACATGCCCTTGACTGGAATCAAACCTGGGACCCTTCGGTCCGCAGGCCGACGTTCTATCCACGGAGCCACACCAGTCAGGCTCTCATGGATGTTTCTAACTTTCTATCCCCCTTCCTCTCTGTAAAAAAAAATAAAATCAATAAAATTAGAAAAAGTTCAAAAACATCCTGGTGTGGCTCCATGATTGAACACTGACCTATAAGCCAGGAGGTCATGGTTCAATTCCTGGTTAGGACACAGGCCCGGGTTGTGAGCTCGATCCCCGGGGTGGGGCGTGCAGGAGGCAGCCAATCCATGATTCTTTCTCTCTCTCTCTCCCTTCCTCTCTGAAATCAGTAAAAATATATTTTAAATGCAAGTTAAAAAAACATCGATTCCAACCTGAAAGCCTTGGGAATCAGATCTGCCACATCCCTCTGTCTGGAGCTTAACCCCACGTAAAAGAGGGAGAGGTGGGTTTAGTGCAGGACAGGAGCAACCTCTAACTCCACGAGGTCGAATCTTCCCAAGACGGGAGATGCTAGTGGCCTACCCTCCCCCACTCTGAAGAATGAACAGCCCTCAGAAAAAGAGGGGGTCATCCTTCACGAACCCAGGCATTCTGCGTAAGTGGCCTTAAAAGCTCATCTACACTCACTGCACATAATTTTCCTTTGCCTGGAGGAGACACAAGTGGTGGGCACCAGGAGAGGCAGTGCAGCTTCCTCCCGGCTTGGCCTGGGAAGGACCTGGCTCTGTGACCTCCCTGACCCAGCCCGTGGCCCAGAGTCACGGGGGGCAGACCCCTGGCCTGGAGAATCCTATGGCGCTGGACAGACTGGCAGACATCACACACAGACTGACGCCCATTGCTACAGGCACGGAGGGGAGAAAGGTACTTCCCCATTGAGTCAAGAGTTCGCTGGGTGGGTGGGGCGGGGCCAGTCCTGCCAGGTGGCAGAACTAAGTCCTCTGCGCTGACTTCGGGGCACGGGTGGGAGGGGCCTGGCGGGGGCTGTCTCTGTGCCCCGGAGGCCCCCCAGCACAGGTGCTCATGCATCAGAGCCGCTCAGGCACCCTCGGGATCGCCGTCCGAGGGGCGGCATCATTTAGACTCTCATCCTCAAGGTGCTAGGCATCCTGGGAACGTGAAGGGGAAAGAGAGAGGGCCACGTCCAGCCGCTGCCGGGACCAGGCCCTGTCCCGCCTCTGGGGCACCACTTCCCGGCTCACCCAGCCTGTGGGGGGCACCTGCAGAACTTGACTGTGTGCCATAGGGGTGTGCTGATTTTTGAATTATTATTATCTTTTAATTTCTTTCATCCTCACCCCAGGATATTTTTCCATTGATTTTTTTTTAGAGACAGTGGAAGAGAGAGGGAGAGACAGAAATATCGATGTGAGAAAAGCACCTCCATGGGTTGCCTCCTGGGCCAGGGAGGAGCCAGCAACCAAGGTATGTGCTCTTGACCAGAATCGAACTCAGAGCCCTTCCGTCTGCAGGTCTATCCACTGAGCCACACGGGCTAGGGCAGTATCATGGATGTTTCTATCTCTATCTCACCGTTCCTCTCTGAAATGGATAAAAAATATATATTTTAAAAAAATAATAAAGAGCTGAAACCAGTTTGGCTTCGGAGATAGAGCGTTGGCCTGTGGACTAAAGGGTCCCAGGTTCGGTTCTGGTCAGGGGCCTGTACCTTAGTTGCAGGCACATCCCCAGTAGGGGGCGTGCATGAGGCAGCTTATCGATGTCTCTCTCTTATCGATGTTTCTGACTCTCTATCCCTCTCCCTTCCTCTCTGTAAAAAATCAATAAAATATATTGAAAAAAAAAAAAAAGAGCCATGGCGTACAGGTCTGCGATGGGACGGGATGGAAGAGGAAGACGCGCTGCGGCAGACGGAACCCGGCTCAGGCTGTTTCTCTCGCCCCCGGACCCGGGGTCCCGTCCCCCCCCTTTCCCCCCCAGAGGCACTCACCTTGAGGACATCGTCCAAGTGCATGACCTCCTGGCTCAGCCGCTGGAACTCCTGGTACTGCTCCTTGTGGGGCTCCAGCGCCAGGAACAGGCCCTGGAAGGCGTCCTCCAGGCTCCCGTCCAGGAAGGCCCGCCCGCCGCCGCCGTCCGCCGTCCCGCCGGCCCCGGGGCCCTCGAAGGGCAGCCGCTCGGGGGCGGCGGGCGCCTCGGCCGAGGTCAGCCGCTGCACCAGCTGCTTCGTGACGTTGCCCTCGCAGGCGTCCAGCTCCACCGGCTTCAGCTCCGAGGCCTCGTCCGACTCCCGCAGCAGCGCCTCCGCCACCGCCCGCTCCAGGAACAGGCGCCCGGCGGCCGCTGAGGGCGCCACCGCCGGGCGGGCCTCGGTTCTCGGGGGCCCCTCGGCCTCGGCGTCCTCCTCCGGGGTCGGGGTGGGCCCGGGGCCGCCCGCCGAGGAGCCTCCGGAGGACAGGGAGCCGGCGTCTTCGGCGCTCCGGCCCCGGTGCAGCTCGGCGGGGGTGACGGTGATTTCGGGGCGGGCCGGGCCCGGGCTGGCCGGGGGCGCGCAGTCCCCGTTGGGCAGGTCCTCGAAGCTGAGGGACAGGGGCCTCTTCTCCTCGGCGGCGGCCTGGTCGTTCTCAAAGGTGTCGTCTGGGAGATTGGACTGCGGGGGGAGTGGGTGAGGCAGGGCGGGGGGGAGGGGAGGGAGAGACACCCGTGAGCACTTTAAACCGCTCATCTGGCCCAAACTGGTGTGGCTCCGTGGATAGAGCGTCGACCTTCGGACTGAGGGGTCCCGGGTTCGATTCCGGTCAAGGTCATGGACCTTGGTGGCGGGCATATCCCCAGTGGGGGGCGTGCAGGAGGCAGCTGATCGATGTCTCTCTCATTAATGTTTCTAACTCTCTATCCCTCTCCCTTCCTCTCTGTAAAATACCAATAAAATATATATATTTTTAAATCCCTCTCTGCGCTCTTTTTAAACGCAGGGGGGTGTTTGGTGTGGCTGGTTTCCAGGTAAGCTGTTAACACAGTTAAAAGAGGAAACCAGCCCAGCTGGGGTGGCTCCATGGTGGAGCGTCGACCTGTGAACCAGGAGGTCACAGTTGGATTCCAGGTTGGGGCATTGCTGGCTTGATCCCCAGGGTGGGGAGTACAGGAAGCTGCCGATCCATGATTCTCTCTCATCAGGGATGTTTCTCTCTTTCCCTCTCCCTGCCTCTCTGAAACCAATAAAACTATTTAAAAAATAAAATAAAATAAAGCTGAAAACAGCTTGGCTCAGTGGATAGAGCATCTGCCTGTGGACTGGAAGGTCCCAGGTTCAATTCTGGTTAAGGGCATGTACCTTGGTTGCAGGCACAATCCAGTAGGGGGCGTGCAGGAGGCGGCTGATTGATGTCTCTCATCGATGTTTCTAGCTCTCTCCCTCTCCTTTCCCCTCTGTAAGAACTCAATATAAAATATATTAAAAATAAATAAATAAATAAAAACCCAGACTCAAATCCTAGTAGCACTGTGTTTGTTGGTTTTGTGTGTGTGTGTGTCTGGCTGAAGCAAACACGCCTTTAAAAACCTCCCTTTCCGGGCGGAAGAGGGGGGAGGTGATGGAAGGATCCTTAGCATTCCCATTTCCCCAGGGAGAGGCTGGGGGCCCGGCCAGGAGCATGCTCCCTAATACCAGGACCTCACGCTGTTGGCAGCCCCACGAAGCGGGTACCAGCACCAACTCAAAAACCCTGTTTGTACCCCGCCTGTGAGATTGCACGTTAACTCCTATACGGAGCGGAGCGGAGCGCACTGGGAAATCCGGGAAACGGGAACTCGAGAACATCCGTGACACTGCTGAGCATCAATTACATGCCTTTGCGATAAAAACACACAAAACAAACAAACAAATACCCTTTGGGTATATGGCTCGAAAGACAGGCTATTTCATTGAAAAGATGTGACACTTTGTTCCACTTTTATCTTACTTTTTAAATATATCTTCATTGATTTCAGAGAGGGAGCGGGAGGGAGAGAGAACCATCAATGAGAGAGAATCGTGCCTCCTGCAGGCTCCCTACTGGGGATGGAGCCTGACACGTGGGCTATGCCCTGACCCAGAATCAAACCGTGACCTCCTGGTTCATGGGTCAACACTCACGCACTGAGGCACAAGGGCCAGGCCCTGTTCTGCTTTAATTGAGTGGCACCAACGCTACAGGAAGTAAGACCGGTGACGGAAGAACCTCGTTAAAGGAAAGAGCTCTGGTCGAAGCTGCTCCTCGCGAGCACCGAGTGTAAGGACTCGTGTGCTTGGCACCGGGTCACGGTGTCATTTCAAAAGGCAAAGCTCTAACGGTTGCCGCAGGGAGGAAAACCACAGCACAGACAGACAGACAGACGGCCTCTCCCATCAGTCGCATGCGGGACACAGTCCCTGGCCGGCTAGGGGAGAAGGGGAGCAGGTCCAGGGAACAGAGAGAGGAGCACAAGCAGGGGACACAGCAGAGCATGCAGCCCCTGCCCCCGCCCGCCCGCACTCACATAGGACTCGAGCACGGCCGGGGGCCTCAGCCTGAGGGAGGGCAGGTCGCACACGGAGCGGCTGCGGTGCAGCTTGGCCAGCAGCGTGTCCTGCAAGGCGCTCAGGGCGGACAGCCGCCGCGGCTTATCCGGTGAGGGCTGCAGCCACCGCTGCCGGAGCGAGAGACGGGGCGGGGGGAGCAGGGAGAGCAGGGCACAGGTTAGGGCGAGCGTCCCGGCGAGCGTTTCGGGTTAGTGCACATATGGCTGGCCAGATACTGGCGTGGCTGAGTGGACAGAGCATCGGCCGGCAGGGCGAAGGGGCCCAGGTTCGCTTCCTGGCAAGGGCCTGTACCCCGGTGGCAGGCTCCCCAGCCCCAGCCCTGGTCTGAGCGCTTGCAGGAGGCAACCAATTGAAGTGTCTCTCTGCCTCTCCCTCTCTCTTCCCCTCTCTCCTAAGAATCAGCAGAAGGCCGAGACCCGTTTGGCTCAGTGGATAGAGCATCGGCCTGTGGACTGAAAGGTCCCAGGTTAGATTCCGGTCAAGGGCATGTGCCTTGGTTTCGGGCACATCCCCAGTGGGGGGCATGCAGGAGGCAGCTGATTGATGTCTCTCTCTCATTGATGTTTCTAGCTCTCTATCCGTCTCCTCCCTTCCTCTTTGTGAAAAATCAATAAAATATATTAAAAAAAAGAAAAAAGCATCAGCAGAAGAAGATCCTCCGTGAGGATTAACATGACAGCGAACGCAGGGAAGGCTTGGGAGGAACCCTTGTTGCTCACGGAGCAGCAGGAGCGCGGGGGAGGGGCAGGAAGGCCGAGGGGCCCCCTGTGTGCACAGCAGAGGCCGCGGGGGGTCGCTGGGTGAGTCGGGGTGAGCTTCAGAAAGAGAGGCCCCGGCGCGGCCAGTGTGGCCTCGGGCTCACGTCCCCACCCCGCCTCCACCCCTGAATCAAGCTGAGCTTACGAAGAAGGCGTGGTCCTTGAAGGTGGGCGTCTCGGGGGTGCCCTGGCTGTAGATGGACATCCTCCGCTGCAGGGCCGCCGCCTTGCTCCCAGCGCCCGAGGACGGGGTCGCGTCCTCCACATCGAAGGGGCTGGAAGACAGCAGGTGCCGGAAGGTGAGCTGTCAGGCGCCTGCGTGACCTACTGACCGACCGACCGCAGGCCCAGAAGCACCTGATTTCACTCAAGGAAATTCTAACTAGCGGGCGGGTGGGGCGGGGTGGGGTGGGGCCCTGTGGTTTGTCAGGAAATCAGCCCAGAGGAGAGGAGGCTGAGTGTAAGAACCACTCCAGGTACAAGCAGTCGTCCTCACGGCTTTAAGTACAGTTCACCTGCACAGGTTCCACGGACCTGCACACCTCAGTCTACCTGCACACGTACCACCGACCTGCACACCTCAGTCTACCTGCACACGTACCACCGACCTGCACACCTCAGCTCACCTGCACACCTAGATCTGCCTCTTTCTCGGGAGGCACAGTGTCTGGAGGCATAGTGGCTTCCGGAAGAAGCCCCCGGTGGTTCTGAGGGCACCCGCCCGCCCGCGGTCAGCACAGCTGTCCCGCCCGTCCCCACAGAGGACGCGGAAGGGGGTCACTTACTACCACGCGATCTCCAGGTTCAGCTTGACGGTGCCCAGGTCGTTGATGTCCACGGCCAGCACCTGCGGCCGGGCCGCAAACAGCTCTTTGGTCTCGCAGGTCACGCTGCCCACCAGGAGGTGGGTGGCCAGCCCTTTGACCTCTGTGACCTGGGGAGAGAGCGGAGGGGGGGCGCTGGAGGACACAGACAGACAGGCAGGGCACCGCGGTCATTCCTCTCTGAATCACAGCTGACGTTGGAGCTGATGCTGCCAGGGGCTGGGCAGCAGGGGCCTGGGACTCCGCTGAGGCTGAGGGTCACCTGGCACAGCTCACCCATTCACCCAGAGTGGCTCCCCCAGCCACGGCCCACCCAGCGTGGCTCCCCCAGCATGCACCAGGAGACCACGGCCAGCGGGAGCGCCGTACCTTGATGGAGATGAGCCCAGCGATGAGCGGCAGGAACACCGTCTCCTCTCCGTCCCAGCTCTGCCGGCCGTTGACTTCGATTTTGCCTTTCAGCTTCCACCGCTGCCGGCCGTACTTCATGAAAATCTGCGAGACACCAACGGGCAGCGTCCTCACCCTCCTCCCGCACCGAGCTCCTCGTGGGGTGGTGACCCCCCACCATACAATGATTTCCGTGGCTACTTCATCACTGTCGTTTTGCTACTGTTATGAACTGTCATGCAAATATCTGATAGGCAGGATGTATTTTCATTGTTACAAATGGAACATCATTAAAGCATAGGGATTCATCACAAAAACAATATGTAATTGTATATTGTGAAATATTTATTTCTCATGACAAATAAATGAAATGTTGTCTTGAATTGTGGTGTAGCATGGGCAACAGTCTTCATATGACAACAGTAAACTACAGGGCTACACTTTGCTACACCGAGGAGCGGGCGGTGTGTTGGTTCCTAAGACCATGGGAAACAGGTGTTTTCCAATAGTCTTAGGCGACCCCTGTGAAAGGGTCTTTCGGCCCCCAAAGGGGTTGAAACCCACAGGTTGAGAACCGCTGTTCTAACTCTCTATCCCTCTCCCTTCCTCTCTGTGAAAAATCAATAAAATATATTAAAAAGCAACAACAAAGAGCCAGAGAGTTTAAGGAGCGGAGTAATGCAGACCGAGCACTCTCCCTCGTGCCTCCATCCCGACACCCAGCCCCATCCAGCACTCACCTCATACTGGTCCCCCGGGCAGAGGCGCGCGAAGCCGGCCAGACCTGCGAAGAAGGGCCAGCGGACGGACGTGAGGCGCAGAACACGTGTCCCGCACGCCAGCCCCTGAGCGTGACACCCTCAGGCACACGGCTGGGCTTTGGGGAACCTGTGTCGTGATACTGGGGCCTCTGTCGGGGGAGCTATTAGGGTAGCGTTTCTGTATGACTCTCAATGCTTTGGTCTGCTGTCCTGGGCGGTGCGCTCAGTGATGAGAGTGCTGGCCCATGTCCCGGGGGGTCGGGGGTTCAATTCCCAGGCAAAGACACGTCCCTGGGTTGCAGGCTCGATCCCCAGTAGGGGAGCATGCAGAGGCAGCTGATTCATGGTTCTCTCTCATCATTGAGGTTTCTTTTTCTTTTTTAAAATACATTTTTATTGATTTCAGAGAGGAAGGAAGAGAAAGAAAAACATCAATGAGAGAATCACGGATTGGCTGCCTCCTGCAAACCCCTCCTGGGGATGGAGCCTGCAACCCGGGCATGTGCCACTGACCGGAATCGAACCTGGGACCCTTCATTCCGCAGGCCGACGCTCTCTCCATTGAGCCAAACCAGCCAGGGATCAGCAATGGCGTTTTTTCCTCTCCCTCTTCCTTCCTCTCTAAAAATAAAAAATTGGCCAAAACCGGTCTGGCCCAGTGGATAGAGCGTCGGCCTGCGGAATGAAGGGTCCCAGGTTCGATTCCTGACAAGGGCACGTACCTTGGTTGCAGGCACATCCCCAGTAGAGGGCGTGCAGGAGGCGGCTGATCGATGTCTCTCTCATGGATGTTTCTAGCTCTCTGTGCCTCTTCCTTCCTCTCTGTAAAAAATAAAATATATTTCCACTTGATCTTAGCCAAAAGTCTGAGAAGCGATGTATAAAATATATTTAAAAAATAAAAATAAAAAAATAAAAAATTGTGAGCCCCGGCACCCCAATAGGCATCATCAAGGTTAAGTAAGGGGGGCCTAACCAAACACCCGCCGTGGCCATGACCCGCCAATAGGTGGCAGCAGCCGCCGGTGTGCTGGGGCCTCCACAGGGACTTTGATAGAGAACTGGCAGGAAGAACACACTTCCTTTCTGGGCAAGCCCCGCCCTGTGGGTGGGCGCTGTCCTGGGCTGCTCACCTGCCAGACGGCCCTCCGATCTCACTCAGAGGCCACCTGCCTCAGCCCAGGCCGGTGAGTGCACCCCTGCCGACCCCCCCGCCCCTGCCCGGCCTCCAGCGACCTGACCCCGAGCGGCTGGGCCAGCTGGTCACTCCTGCACCCATTCAGCGGCACTGGCTCGTACACCTTCTCCTCCAGGAGGGGAGGGGACGCAGCCCACGGGCCCGCCTTCTAGGGGAACACAGCCTAGTGCGGGGCCAACGGCAGTAAGTACTTCCTTCAGGGCTCCGTTCCCCTGGATTTTTAGAGCGAGAGGAAGGGAGAGAGGGAGAGACAGGGAGAGGCATCGATGTGAGAGCAACACATCGCCTGGTCCCTGCCCTCGTTCAGATTTGAACCCGGGACCCTGCAGCCCGAAGGCCAACAATGTTCTCTATCCACGGAGCCAAACTGGTCCTTCACCCGTCATCGTCCTCATCTGCTCCTCCCTGTCCCCCCTCGGTAAGCCGTCTGTTGGCATGGGGAGGGGGGCGTGTGTTGGGTGTGAGGAAATAGCCCGCGTGTGTGTGTTGGGGTGCCTTTTCCCAGAATGAACAACAGCGTTGCCTGTGGCAATGCTGGGGGTTTCCTGGCAGCGGGTGGGGAGGGGGGCTTCCTTATCGAGGGGGGACTGTTCCCGCGGGGTGTCCCAGGATGCGCTGTGGGGTTTCTGTGTGAGATGAGGGGCGTGTACGCCGGTGAATCTATACTCCAACAGGAGAAGCACCCCTAGGCCTGAGACACCCCCATCCCCCCGCAGAGAAGCTAAGGAGAGGGGACGGTGGGGAGGTGCGGGTGTGGGAGCCACAGGGAGGTCTCCGTCCCAAAAGGGGGTGCTGCTGAGCAGGGGGGGCCAGGTCCCCAGGGAGGGAAGTCTGGCCCCAGCACCACCCTCTCCTGGATCCACAGCTCGGCAGCTGCAGACTTGGCGGGCGGCTCCCTTGTCCGCCACCCGCTCCCAGGTCCTCTCCTCAGGACGGTGAGGCTGCTGAGGAGGGGGTGAGAGGAGTCCTGGGCAGCCAGGGCCCCAGGATTTGGGTTTTTTTTTGCAGTTGTTGTCCCTCCTCCCCCGAGGGTGCCTTTCCCTCGGTTTTTAGGGAGAGCGGGAGGGGAAGGGAGAGGCGGAGAGGAACAGCGATGGGAGAGACGGGTGCATTGGTGGCCTCCTGCATGGCCTCGGCCAGGGAGGAGGAGCCTGCAACCCAGGAACGTGCCCTTGACCAAGATCGAACTCGGGACCCTTCGGTCCACAGGCCCACACTCTGTCCACTGAGCCACCCCGGCCGGGGCTCGGATTCGGTTCCGATGGACTGGTAAGGGGTGGGGTAGGGTGGGGGATGAGCCTGGTGGCCAGTACCTTTCATCCTGATGCAGAACTCGCCCAGCAGGCTCTCCAGCTCCACCTCGATGGTGCACATGTTCTGTGAGGGGACAGGGGACGGGATTGGCGCCGGTTAGGACGATGCTGGCAGCTTTGGGTCGGCCCAGACCCACGGCTCACGGACCCGTCCCCACCGAGCCGCCGCTGCTGCCGCCGCCTGGGAGTGATCTTCACAGAACGCGCCCCCCCCACTCCACCCCCTCCAGGCCCCGCGAGTGAGCTTCCTTGCCCGGGGCATTGCGAGCACGGGACAAGTGAGATTCGCCCTCAACCGGTGGTCAGCATGCGGGCGTTCTCTTTTTATTTTTATAGCGAGGATGCTTTCCCATGGGTTTTCAGAGAGCATGGAAAGGAGAGAAACATCAACGTGAGAGAGACAGAGATGGGTTGCCTCCTGCATGTGTCCCAGGGGCTGGGGCCCGGACCAAGCCTGTATGTAACCCAGGTACGTGCCCTTGACTGGAACCCGGGACCCTTTAGTCCGTGGGCCAATGCTCTATCCACTGAGCCACACCAGCCAGGGCTAGAGTGCAGGGCATTCTATAAGAACCGGCCTGGATTCCACAAAAGGGCAGTGGTATCCTGGGGGCAGTGTAGACGGAAGAGACAAAACTGGACGGAAGGTGTTCGATGAAATGGGTTGTAGCCTGATTTTAAAGACAAAGAAACGAAAACAAGACACTGTGGCTGAAACTGGTGTGGCTCAGTTGGATAGAATGTCGGCCTGCGGACTGATAGGTCCCAGGTTTGATTCCGGTCAAGGGCATGTACCTTGGTTGTGGGGACATTCCCCAGTGGGGAGCGTGCAGGAGGCGGCTGATCGATGTCTCTCTCTCATGGATGTTTCTAGCTCTCTATCCCTCTCCCTTCCTACCTGTAAAAAATCAATAAAATATATATATTTTTAAAAGTACAAACAAAAAAAATAAAAGATACTATGGAACCAAATAGGGGGAATGTGCAGACACGCAGGATCCTGGGTGGTTCTCCAGCATGACCTAACCTGTCTTAGCTGGGGTCACATAGGTGCTTATGTGGGGGACACGCACATTACAGAGGTTAGTTACCATTAAGAAATCGGTGTGATCCCAACCCCTGTGGCTCAGGGGTTAAGAATCGACCTAGGAACCAGGAGGTCACGGTTCGGTTCCCGGTCAGGACCCAGGCCCGAATTGTGGGCTTGATCCCCAGTGGGTGGTATGCAGGAGGCAGCCGGTGCAGGATGCTCTCTCATCACTGATGTTTCTCTCTCTCTCTCTCCCCCTTCCTTTCTAACATCAAAAAAATATTTTAAAAAACAAACACAAACCCCGGCGGCCCCCGTCAAGGCCCAGGCAGATGACCCTCTGGGGCCACTGACGTCACCCGGAAACCCGACCTCTGAGCGAGGCCTCGGGGGACGACGGGATCGGCGCTGCCTCAGTCATTCAGCCGTTTCCTCAGACGCACACACGGTGTCCGGTGACCCCTCAGGCCCAGCCCTCCCTGCGTCACGGGCTCGGCCCCGGGGACGGGCAGGAACCGGGCGACGGGCCTCTCTGTCTCCGCAAGGACAGGAGGGACGCTGCTGACCGCCTGCGCAGCCCCGGCAGGAGGGCTCGCCACACCCGACTGTGGGGAGGTCTCCACCATGGCCTGCTCGGCTCCTGGGGTAACACTCGGGGTCTGCACACCGGAGACATTGGAGGTGCCCGTAAAGGGAAAAGACAGGGCCCGAAGCGTGGCCGGTGTGGCTCAGGGGTTGAGCATCGACCTGTGAACCAGGAGGCCGAGGTTCAACCCCAGTCAAGGACACAGGCCCGGGTGGCGGGCTCGATCCCCAGCAGGGGGCCTGCAGGAGGCAGCCGGTCCATGATGCTCTCTCATGGTTGATGTTCGAGCTCTATCCCTCTCCTTCCTCTCCGAAACCAATAAAAATACACGTATTAAAAAAGCAAAAAGCAAGAGAGACAAAGAGCGAGACTGGTGTGCGCGGAGTGAGTGAGTGAGGTCACTGTCCGAGTTCCGGCGGACGGGCGGGGCACCCACCTCGGTGTACTCCTTGTAGCTCCGGTGCACCTCGGCCAGGCTCTCCCGGGCGGCCTTGCTGTGGGGGGACGAGGCGAAGGCCTGCTTCATCTTGCTGGCGCCGTCCTGCAGGCGCCTCTGGATGCAGTACGCCTCGTACAGCTCGTCCACCTGCCGGGATCAAAGGGGGAGAGACCGGGCGCTGAGTCCCGACGGCGCGGAGCAGGGGCGGGAACCCTGGTCCTGCGCTCAGCGGGGGGTCGGGGAGAAGAGCATCCTCTCTCTCTGAGGGCGGTCGTCTCACGGCCTTCGCTGCCGGGGTCTCCTTCCCTCCCCAGACCGACTGTGCTCTGAGCCCCTTCGCCAAGCGCAGAGGCGAGAAGGAACGGAATGCAGTGGCCCATGGGAGACAGGTGTGGTCACCTGTACACGCTACAGGAGTGGGTTACTTGTACACGCCACAGGTGTGGGTTACCTGTACATGCCACAGGTGTGTTCTCCTGTACACACCACAGGTGTGGGTCACCTGTACATGTCACAGGTGTGGGTGACCTGTACACACCACAGGAGTGGGGCCATGAAGGCTGGCGCCTCCTGTGCACATGGAAGCAGGGAGGGTTATAAGCTTGCCTCCAAGGTGAAGACTTTGTTGTTTTATAAAAAAAAATGTATATATATTTTATTGATTTCAGAGAGGAAGGGAGAGGGAGGGAGAAAAACATCCAAGATGAGAGAGTCTTGGATCAGCTGCCTTCTGCACACCCCACCCTGGGCATGGAGCCTGCAGCCCGGGCCTGTGCCCTGGCCGGGAATTGAACCGTGACCTCCTGGTTCCTAGGCTGACGCTGGGCCCCTAAGCCCCACGGCCCGGCCAGGTAAAGACTTGCAGGCACCCTCGTCACTTTGCTTGGAGAGGGGGTGACGGGCACACCCCCAGGCTGAGCTTATGGCTGAAGGGGAACGCTGGGCGTCTGACCGCAAAGGGCGTTGTGGTTCCTGGCTCCCCATGCCCGGAGCTGCTGCGAGGAGCCCGTGGCGAGAGGCGCCGGCTGCTCTCGGGCCCACGGCCCCTTCGTGACGAGGAGCCGCCCCAGTAGGGGGGGAGCAGCCCGCCTCTTGCTCTGGGGGCCGATGGGTGCGTTGTGATTTGGGAGGGCTGGCCTGGGGGTGTGGCTCCGTGAGGTGGAGCGCTATCCTGTGCACCGAAAGTCTGTGGGTTCCATCCCTGGTCCGGGCACACGCCCAGGCTGTGGGTTCAATCCCTAGTTGTTGGGGCGCCTGCAGGAGGTAGCCGAGACCGGTGTGGCTCGGTGGATAGAGCATTGGCCTGCGGACTGAAAGGTCCCAGGTTCAATTCTGGTCAAGGGCATGTATCCTGGTTGTGGGCACATCTCCACTGTGGGGCGTGCAGGTGGCGGCTGATCGATGTCTCTCTCTCATCGATGTTTCTGACTTTCTAACCCTCTTCCTTCCTCTCTGTAAAAAAATCAATAAAATATATTAAAAAAATATAATTTTTAAATTTTAATTAAAACCAAAAAGGAAGAGGGGAGTCTAGGCCTGGAGGGGTGGCCCGTCTGCTGCTGGCCTCGGTGGCAGGGGCCGGGGTGGAGGTGGGGGCCAGGCTTAAAGCTGAGCAGGGACCCCAGTGAGTGGGGGGGGGAGAGTGGAAGCCAGGTCCCGGGTTGGGGGCGGTCTGAGATGTGGGTTCACGGGGGCCGGGCAGGGCGGGACCAGGAACCTGGACTTTCCCACTATCTGCGCCGGGCGCTCTGACTCGGGAGGCGTGCCACCCACAGGCAGGAACCCGCACACAGCGCCTCCATCATGGCCACCGGGCGTGGCCCCCGGGAGGGGTCTCTGGAGAGGCCCCTTGACCCTGGTTCCCACCGGCGTCTCCAGGACCAGAACCCACGCACCGGGCCCTGCGTCAGCCTGTGCTGCCTCATCTGTGCCTCTGCATCTAGAGAGAGGCCTCTTCTTGGTTCGAGTCAAGTGCCAGCCTCTCTGACCGAGGCCTGTCTAGGAGGAGGGGTGCTGGCCTGCGTCTGCGAGCCGAGGCGGTGCCACAGCAAGTTCGAGGATTAGCGGCCTCGCCCGTGACCCAGCCCGCCGGCGGCCTGCAGGGACCTGCCACCACAGACAGCACCACCCGCCTCTGGGACCGCAGCGGGCTCACGGGACAGAAGCCTCGTCTGGAGCCGCCTTCGTGCTGTTTGCAAACTGAACGGCGCAACCTGTCTGCGCCTGACACCCCCCACCCAGTGCCTTCCAGCGAGAGGGCTCTGCAGAAAGGGGAGTGGTTCAGATCTGCCCCGGGTCTCAGGGTCACCGGTGGCAGAGGAGGGGGGGCCACGTGTGAGCCTGGAGAGGATTCTGGGGACCGGCCAGCCAGCGGGGCTCAGAGGTCGAGCGGTGACCTAGGAACCAGGAGGTCATGGTTCGATTCCCGGTCAAGGGCACAGGCCCGGGGTTGCGGGCTCCGTCCCCAGCAGGGGGCAGCTGATCCATGATTCTCCCTCATCATGGATGTCTCTTTCTCCCTCTCCCTTCCTCTCTGAAGTCAATAATAATCATACAGAGATACCTCGAGATACGAGTGCCCTAACATAGGAGATTTTTGAGATACGAGCCGTCGAGCGAGCGATTTTTGCTTTGAAATACGAGCAGCATTTGAGATAGGAGTCATCGCGTGGGTCGGCCGGCTGCACACGACCCCCCAGTTTACCACGATGCAAGCGTCTCATGGTTTCCCACGCCTCAAGGTGACGGAACGAATTAAACTCATATCTCGAGGTACCACTGTAGTAATAATAATAATAATAATAATAATAATAATAATAAAGAAATCCTCCCTGAACTACTTGTAGCTAAGCTCAGGCCAAAGGTGGGCAGACCAGGGACTGTTTGAAAACCAGGCCACGGGGGGTGGGGGAGCGGCGAGGAGGGGGCGCGGCGGTTACCTTGCTGATATGAAACTCCAGGCGCCGTATGTACCGTTCGATCGTTTTGATTTGCTGGAAGGAAAGGGAGCCGTGTGAGCGAGGACCATCACCCAGCGCGGACGGTCTGGGCCTGCGGCCAGCAGCCTCTCCTCTCTCGTCCCTGGAAGGCCCGCGCCCTGCTCCCTGGCCTCCCCTCCTGTCTCTGCTGCTACCTGAGCCGCCAGCCTGCCTCTGGAGGGCACTCAGTGGACACGGGCTCAACACGCCGAGAAGCTGGTTGCTGGGCGCTGGACGGTGTGATGGGCACCCAGGAGGCCACCCGTGGGTTCACTGGGTCTGTGTGGGGTCGGCACCACCTTGGAGTATCCCCGAGTCCCCCCCAAAACCATGGGACACGCGCTATCAGCTCAGAGAGGAGCATCCTTCGTCCACACTCAGTGTCTCTGAACGGGAGAGGTGTCGTCCAATCGCTACGCCCGTGCGTGCGTGTCAGAGAGGGTCCCGGTAGGGGGTGTGCCCTTCTCGTCTGTCCCTTAGGGACGTCCTGGGTGCATGCACTGCCTCTCCCCAGCCCTTTGCCTGTCCGCGAGCAGGTTCCACCGGGACGCGGCACGCAGGGCGCCACGCACACAGGCCTGGCGAGGGTGGCACGGAGAGCAGAAACGGCCCACGTTGAAAAGGGGCTCGGGTGTCTGTCTCCCCACCCCGGGGGGCAGACAACCAGCTCTCGGGAACAGGGGACCGCACCCCCGCTTCCCTGGAACAGCTGTTTGTTCTTGGTGGAGCCTACAACCAGGGTGCATTCTCCAACCTAAGTCTCTCTGGTGTGGGGAGAGGTGGCGGCTGGTATTGCTATGGAAGACGGGAACTTAACCGGCTCAGCGCCGAGAGCCGACAGCCCAGGGCGTTTCCAGGGAAGTGTCTCGGGGTCTGGAGGTCGCTGTACTCACTCATCAAACTCAGAAAAAGGCCGGGGTTTTGGGGGGCTCAGAAAGATCAGTGGCTCTCTAGGCTCTCTCTCTCTGCCCCTCAGAGGGGGGCCTCGGGCTTATGTCCCCCCCGATGCAGAACGGTCACTTACCTTGTCCAGGTCATACAGCACACCCTGAAATAAAAAAAACAACACAGAAATCAGTAAAATGTATCTTCTGCAAAAACCGCTGCTGATGTTAACAGCGGGATGTGGGCTGCGTGCCGGCACGGTCCGAGAAACAACAGCCAGCCGTAAAGGACTGTTAGGTTTTCTGACATTTGCTTTAAAAAAGTAAAAATCTGGGTTATTTTCAAGGCCAGTCAGAGGGCTTTTTTTTCGTTTTTGTTAATCCTCATCCGAGGATATTTTTCCATGGGTTGTGTTTATTTTATTTTTATTTTTTCCAATATATTTTATTAATTGTTTACAGAGAGGAAAGGAGAGAGATAGAAACATCAATGAGAGAGAGACACATCGATCAGCTGCCTCCTGCACGCCCCCTACTGGGGATGTGCCCACAACCAAGGTACATGCCCTTGAGCAGAATTGAACCTGGGACCCTTCAGTCCTCAGGCCGACTCTCTATCCACTGAGCCAAACTGGCTAGGGCTCCATGGATTGTTTTTAGAGAGAGACACACACACACACACACAGAGACAGAGAGAAAGATAGAGATCCACTGATTGCCTCCCGAATGTGTCCCGACCCGAACCTGCAACCGAGGCACATGCCCTTAACCAGAATCGAACCCGTGGCCCTTCAAATCTGCAGGCTGACACTCTAACCACAGAGCCAAACCGGCCAGGGTGGGTCCGCTTTTCTGGAAGGTTCCTCTTTGTATCCACCTCCATCCAGTAGGAAAAGACACTTAGCCAAAACCCCCCCAAAAAAACCCCAAAAAACAAACCTGCAAAAACACACACACACAAACCAACAACCCCAGCAGGGAGCCCCGGGCGCGGCACGTACCAGGCGGGAGTTCCTCCTCATGTCCTTCAGCTGGCCCGTCAGCTTGTCCAGCTCCGTCTGGTGGACCTCCAGGTACTCGCTGCCAACACAGAGGGGGCGCCGCTGTCAACTCACCACTGTGACCTCGAGGGGCTGCTGGCCTCGCTCCGAGGGGAGGGCCTGAGCCTCGCTCCGAGGGCAGTGGGATGGGAACCAGAGACTGCAGCTCCCCAATCTCCCATCATGCTTAGCTCCAGCACTGCCTCTGAGACCGTACAGGTGGCCGAAAGGAGACCCCCCACGAGGCGGAGCGCCCATAACAGAAACACCATCGGGGAGTGAAGGGGAGGAGCCAGCCAGTGGGGATCGCTGGGGGGTGTCTGGCCCCCCCCCCAGCTCTGTCTGGCTCCACACAGCCTGACTGGGGTGGGGAATGTTCCAGAACCGTCTTTAGCAGCCCCAAAACCAACCTGCCTGTGCACCCGGCTACACAGAAGCCAGTACCCCACAGGGTCAAACACGTGGCTACTTCGTCTTCTGTACTGTCACGGGCTTTACCTCGAATCCCAACCCATGTACCACCGTCTTTGGGATTTACCTAAGGCTCCCTCGGTAATGGTGCAAGAATAAAATATCTACGCCCGGCCGGCCGGCGTGGCTCGGGGGTCGAGCATTGACCGATGAACCAGAAGGTCAGGGTTCAATTCCCAGTCAGGGCACAGGTTGCAGGCTCCATCCCCAGCGTGGGGCGTGCAGGAGGCAGGTGATACCTGATTCTCCCTCCATCAATGATGTTTCTCTCTCTCTCTCCCTCTCCCTTCCTCTCTGCAGTCAGTAAAAATGTATTTAAAAAAATATATTTTATTGATTTTTTTTACAGAGAGGAAGGGAGAGGGAGAGAGTTAGAAACATTGATGAGAGAGAGACATCGATCAGCCGCCTCCTGCACGCCCCCACTGGAGATGTGCCCGCCACCAAGGTATGTGCCCTTGATCGGAATCGAACCTGGGACCTTTCAGTCCGCAGGCTGACACTCGACGCTCTATCCACTGAGCCACACCGGTTTTGGCAAAATGTATTTTTTTTTTTTAAAGAAAAAAAGAATAGCCGAAACCAGTGTGACTCAGTGGATAGAGCGTCGGCCTGCGGACCGAAAGGTCCCAGGTTCCATTCTGGTCAATGGCATGTATCCTGGTGGCGGGCACATCCCCAGTGGGGGCGTGCAGGAGGCAGCTGACCAATGTCTCTCTCTCATCGATGTTTCTGACGCTCTATCCCTCTCCCTTCCTCTCTGTAAAAAAATCAATAAAATATATTTAAAAAAAAAAGAAAGAATAAAATATCTACTACAGAAACGGGTTCTCATTTTAAAATGATCTCGCAAGACGCGTTTTTCCTCTGTCCCCCCCTTCTACTCCCCCCAGCACGTTAGGGACGGGAGAGGGTCGGCCCCGGGGAGGCCGGACGCTCTTACTCGAGGCCGCCTTTCAGGGCCCGGTACACCTCCTCCACGCGGGCGGGCTGCGGCTCCTTGGGGGGGCTGCTGTTCTTGTGGCCCAGGTTGTGCATCTTCTTCAGCTTGGCCTGCGGCTTCTTGAGGGCGGCCGCATTTTCGATGAAGGAGTTACACCTGCGGAAGGAGGAAGGGCGGAGGCTGTGGCTGCGGTGGCCAAGGAACTCCACGGAAGAAAGGCCTCCCGACCGTCATCTCGTGTCTGTGTCCGCGTGCTGGGGGAAGGCAGCGTGCCAGGTGGAAGGGGACGGCCGGGCCAGCCTACACGGTGTCTCTCAGCATCCGATGTCACCGCCACTGCTGCCGCCGGGGTCTGGAAGCGAGGCTGGGCGGGGGTCTCCCTCCAGCCACTGACACACACACACTCTGAGGGGGGCGTATCCCGGTACCGGGACGCCCACGGGAAACCAAGGCCATGCGCTCCCAGGTGGAAACAAGAGACAGGCAGAAGCATGGAAAAGAAGGCATTCTTACCATTGGCAGCCACCTGGATGGAACTGGAGAGCCCTATGCTCAGTGAAATAAGCTAGTCAATGAAGGAGAAGCACCACATGATCTCACTCATTGGTGGAGAATAAAGAACATGATAAACTGATGAACAAAAAGATAGATGCAGCCGAAACCGGTTTGGCTCAGTGGATAGAGCGTTGGCCTGTGGACTGAAAGATCCCGGGTTTGATTCCGGTCAAGGGCATGTATCTTGGTTGCGGGCACATCCCCAGTAGGGGTGGTGCAGGAGGCGGCTGATTGATATATCTCTCTCATCGATGTTTCTAACTGTATCCCTCTTCCTTCCTCTCTGTAAAAAAAATCAATAAAATATAATATGTATTTTTTTAAACAAGAAAAGAAGTAACAGTGCTCCATTGGGGTGGCTGATATATTTTTCCAAGGCAGAAATGAAAGTCAGATGTGTGTCCATGTGCATGTGTATGTATGTTTGCGTGTGTGCATGCATGTGCTCTCACGCGCACTGACGAGGCCGGTGCACACAGGTGCTCTCTGCCCGGCACCGAAGCCCGGCTCCTCCCCAGCCGCATCCCAGGGGGGAGCCCCGCGGACTTGCCTGGACCGCCGCTCCTGCAGGCCGCTGAACCCCGCGAACGACTGGCTCCGGATGATGCCATTGGGCCCGCCGGGCGAGCAGGACTGGGTCCCCACCAGCATGATCTCGGGGAGCCTGGCCGGCAGTCCTGGAAGACAGAGCGCGGTGGTGAGGGCAGGTTCAGACAGGCTGCTTGCCCGATGTACGCGTGTCAGCAGCCAGGTAGGGGCCGGGGTCAGGTGAGTCAGGAGCCTGGGGGCTGGGACCCCGCCTCCCATTCTCCCTCCCGGAGCCAGAGGGTGGCTCTCAGGTGGAGACTCAGAGCCGGCCTCCAGGGACAGCGGCAGAAAACAAAGGCCGCACCACCCTCAGGCACCAGGTCTCCTTCGGGAATTTGTTTTTTTAACAAGGTTCAGCCAGGCCTTCACAATCGACCTCCTTTACTTTCTACTCTCCCCAAGAGAAAGCTGAGAGCTCTGTATTTTTCTCACATTGGGTACATTTTTGGCTCTTTTTTCCTTTTAATCATTTTTTTTTTAATTGAGTTATACCTGGTGTGGCTCACTGATTGAGCATCGACCTATGAACCAGGAGGTCACGGTTCGGTTTGATTCCCGGTGAGGGCCCGGGCCCAGGTTGCAGGCTTGATCCCCAGTGTGGGGCGGGCAGGAGGCAGCCGATCCATGATTCTCTCTCATCACGGATATTTCTGTTTCTCTCTCTCCATCTCTGAAATCAAATATATGTATTATTTTTAATTTTTATTGTTTAAAAATATATTTCTTTCTTGATTTCAGAGAGGAAGGGAGAGGGAGAGAGACAGAAACATCCATGATGAGAATCATGGATCGGCTGCCTCCTGTACGCCCCCTATGGGGATCAAGCCCACAACCCGGGCCGGTGCCCTTGGCCGGAATGGAACCTGGGATCCTTCAGTGTGCAGGCGGATGCTCTATCCACTGAGCCACACTGGCCAGGGCTATGTGTATTTTTTTTTGAGTTATTTACATTTTGTCTGCTGATTGTGTCAGCAAAGGTAGTCAGTCCCATCACCCCGACTTTCCCATGTACCCTGCTTGGAGGGACTCCTAGTCCCCGCCAACCATGATGTTTTCTGACTCTCTTGTTTCTAAAGCTTATTTTTCAAAATAAATCTTAAATTACACGCACACACACACTTCCCACAAAAACTTCCTGATGTTTACCTACTTTCAACAACAGTAGCAAAAACACAGCAAAAAGGCCACACCCGCACTCAGACCCCTGGCTTTCAAAACCCCTGGTCTCGGGGCCCAGGGCTGCGCCCCAGCAAGAGAACCCACAGGCGGGGCACCTTCAGAGCAGAGCAAGCTTATACCCCCACTCCTCTTCCTCCCGGGAGGGTACTTTTTAAAAATGTTTTTATTGATATTTAGAGCGGGAGGAAGGGAGGAGGGAGAGAGAAACATCCCTGATGAGCGAGAATCGCTGATGGGCTGCCTCCTGCACGCCCCCCGCTGGGGATGGAGCCCACAACCCGGGCCTGTGTCCCCACAGGGAACCCCACGGGCTCCCTCTGGGTTCCTGGGTTGATGCTCAGCCACGGGGCCACCCGGCCGGGCCTCCTCCTCGAAAGTGTAGTATTTGGAAGAGAAGCTCCAGCGGCTGCGGTGACGGAGCAGACGAAGAGACAGGAGCGCTCCCCAAAGACGGACGGAAGGAGAACCCCGGAGAAGAGAGGAGAAAGGGGAGCGGGAACCGCAGCCAGAGGTGCACCCCGCTCTGCCACGGCTCCCTGCGGTCCAGACTCACCCGTGCGGACCCAGCCCCATGGCCCAGCGCAGCCGCCGCCCCCGGCCGGGCCCCCCCAGACGGCGCCCCGGGCCGCGGCCAGGCACCCCTGCCGCCCTGGGGTCGGAGGCCGGACACTCGCCGTCCAGCCGGTGAGCTGCGTGCGGCGGCGGACGTGGCTCCTGTGCACGCGGGGCCGCCGGAGCGGGTACACCCGGGGCGGGAGCATCGCACCCGCAGGTGCCCTGGCAGGACCGCCTACTGGGCGGGGAAGCTGAACCCCGCCCCGCCCCGCCCCGCCCGGGGGAAGCGCACTTGGTGAGCCCAGCAGGATGGGGGGGACGCTGCCACCAGGTTCTGCACCGGCCGAGGCGCCCGCGGAGGGAGGGGGTCCCCAAAGGAGGGACCAAGCCCCGCCCCTGACCTTTAACTCCGCCCCTGGTCTTTAACCCCGCCCCCGGTCTTTAACCACGCCCCCTGGTCCTTAACCCCGCCCCCTGGAAGAAAGGCCCCGGGTCCAGGCTTTCCTGCAGGTTCAGCGCTGACTCACCCCCAGGCACCCGGCTGCGCTGGGATCCGGGAGGGACTGTGCGCACCCATTCCGCCCCGGGGGTGTGGGGGTGGGGGTGGAGGTGGGGTGGGGGTGTGTGCTTCTGTTTGGGACATTCTCAGGAATGTCGTCCCCCCACCCCGGAATCTGTGCTTTTTGAAAAATAATATGTATTTGTATTGACTTCGAAAGGAAGGCAGCGGGAGGGAGAGAGCCAGGAGAGAGGATCGGGGATCCGCCGCCTCCTGCACGCCCCACACTGGGGACCCAGCCGCAACCCTGGCCTGTATGTGCCCCGACCACCGGGAACTGAACCCCGACCTCCTCCTGGTTCACAGGTTGATGCCGAGCCCCGTGGGCTGGGCTAGAAATGATACGTTTTTAAACCAAAAAGGTTCTCTCTTCTGCAGGGGGTCACCTCGGTTCAGCCCTGAAGCCTGCCTGCCCCCCCGAGAAGGCCTCCTGGTTGAATGGACGTGGAGTTCAGCCCCGGGGGGATGGGGGTCTCCGGTGCTTCTGATGCTCAGCAGAGAAAAGAAAGGGGGGGTAGGATGCCAAATGGGGTGACTCTGTCAAACTCTGGTCAAAATAACCCTGACCGTCCCCACGTCCGACTTCTAAACCTGCTTTCCAGGCTGAAGCCTCTCTGCATCGTGTCCATGAACTGTCTGAACGAGATAAAACACAGGACCCGCTGGGAAATACCCTCTTCCTCTGTCTCCCTAGCAGGCCAGGACATCCTGAGGACGAGCCATGGCTGTGGGGATCCATCATGTCTGTGGGGACCCTAATGTCTGTGGGGACCCCTCGTGTCCGTGAGGATCCCTAAAAAGCGTCGGGTACCACGCTCAGAGGCTCCCCATCACGTCTGCATGGAATGGATGACAGGGGAGTGTCGGGGGCGGTTCAGGAGCTCACCGGTCTGTCTGGTCCTCGGGACGATCGTTATCGACAGGGAAGAATTTGGAGGGAGCGGGTTAGGCTGGGCTCTCATTACCGCGGGCTGACCCGGCCCAGGGCAGTTCTAACCGCCGCAGGGAGGAGCCAGGCGGGTCCCGGAGAGGAGGGTGAGTGGGCGGGGGTGGGGGTAGCGCCGGGTCTCAGGGTCTTG
>PVJN01022525.1:0-33318 GCA_004026805.1 Lasiurus borealis | reverse complement strand
TTCCTTCCTTCCTTTCCTTCCTTCTTTCCTCCTTTCTCCTCTTCTTTATAAAATGTACTTATTGAAGGTTTAATACCAAAAAAAAAAAAAAAAGGTTCAATATCTTGGCAAAACATCCTGAAGCAGAAATGGGTAAAATATAGTTGTGGAAGAGGTCCCTCTGTGTTTGAAAATATGATGCCACCATAATATAATAAACACAGGACGGAGCCTCCTGCTCTGCTTTCTCTCTGCCCACTCCTGACGCCGCACTTGAACTTCACTAGGACACCCATGGCGATCACTCTGCTCCCTGGGGGCAGGGCTGCATGTCCAATACCTGGTTTAAGATTGGCATTCACAGGCTGGATCCAACCAGCTGGTGTTCATGCCCTTCCTTCTCTCCAGGGAGTGAGAAGTGTGTGGTTGACAGAAGATATGTTTATTTTTTTTAATTATTATTTTTTTTATTAAAAAATATATTTTATTGCTTTTTTTTTACAGAGAGAAAGGGAGAGAGCTAGAGAGCTAGAAACATCGATGAGAGAGAAACATTCATCATCTGCTTCTTGCACGCCCCCTACTTGGGATGTGCCTGCAACCAATATACATGCCCTTGACCGGAATCGAACCTGGGACCTTTGAGTCCACAGGCTGACGCTCTATCCACTGAGCCACACCGGTTTTGGCAGAGGATGTGTTTATTGATATTGTCAATAATCTGCCTCAAAGCCCTGTTGTTGTAGGTCACCAGACAATGAACACGCTCAAGAATTTGCTTCTAAGATCATAATCAGAAAAGACTTCCTTTTGGAGTTCTGCATTTTAGGTTTGGAAGCTCATGAGAAACTCCTTCTAAGCCCTCAAACCCATATCCTGGCGGAGAAGCTGGAAGTATCAGAGGCTAGTTTTCAAACCCCCCCTACTCTCTTTTTTTCTGACCATATTTATTTTTTTAAAAACCTCTGCAAACATCTGCCTATTATTTCTCCCGTGTTCTCCGCCATCAAGTAATTTGAGAACATACACTCGATGCAAAATATTTTCCATTTTTTACCCCTCAGATGTGACTAAACAAGAGATTAGCTCTTTCACTTAGAGTCAAATAGTTCCCCCGTGTTCGGGTGTAATTGTCACAGGCGAAGCGTGCGGCATAATGAAGATCATTAGCATTTAAATGTAACAAGGTGAAGAGGGAGAGACAGTCTGTGATCCACATGACAAATCGCTAAGGATGGCTTGCCGGTGAGTGATCAGGGCAATGAAAATAAGCCCGAGAAATTAGGACGAGGAACGGTGTGCTTCAGAGAGACAGACATTAATTAGGAAGGGAAGAAGTTCAGGTGAGTGTAGACAAGCTGGGTGCCTTCCTCCCTCCCTCCCTCCCCCTCTACCTCCCTCCTTTCCTCCCTCCCTCCCCGATTCTTGCCTTCAGTACAACTCTCACACAATCTCTGCGACATAAAAAATACATGTCCCAGATGACACAGTGAAAACCAGCATGTAACCATTTGCATAGTCACACCACCATTCAGGAACGAGGCAAGACAGGTGCTGATACTTGCCTTCTTTCCAGATGGTCTAGAGCAGTGGTTCTCAACCTTCCTAAGGCCGTGGCCCTTTAAGACAGCTCCTCATGGGGTGGTGACCCCCAACCATAAAATTATTTCCGTGGCTACTTCATCACTGTCATTTTGCTACTGTTATGAACTGTCATGTAAATATCTGATAGGCAGGATACATTTTCATTGTTACAAACTGAACATAATTAAAGCATAGGGATTAATCACAAAAACAAATATGTAATTATATATTGTGAAATATTTATTTCTAATTACAAATAAATGAAATTTTGTCTCGAATCGTGGTGTAGCATGGGCAACAGTCTTCCTATGACATCAGTAAACTACATTGCTACACTTTGCTACACCGAGGAGCTGGTGTGTTGGTTCCTAAGACCATGGGAAATAGGTGTTTTCCGATGGTCTTAGGCGACCCCTATGAAAGGGTCGTTCGACCCTCAGAGGGGTCGCAACCCACAGGTTGAGAACCACTGGTCTTGAGGGAAGAACATTTGCAAATGGCCGCTGAGCATGTAGGTGGAAGAGAGAGCTGGGACCCCGAACACTCCTCTAATGAGGGCAGACTGGATCGTGTGTGGGGACCGGTACCAACACAAGGCGCACAGTGACATCTTAGGAAAAAAGGGCTGAGAGTTTCAGGACAGCCACAGCTGATTACGAGTCAGGGCTCTCTGAGGCCCAGGCCCCTGGTCGCTGCAGAGGCTGTGTGCCCAGGTGCCTGCACTACCTCCAACACCCCAAAGTGTTTTAGTGCCAACATTCTAATGGATAGGATATCCTGCTCCCTGGAAAAATTCAAGTGTTTTTCTCCAGCGACATAGTAACATCCTTCCTAAAACAATGCATGTCTGCCAGATGTGGGCTACCCTTTCTTGCTTTTGGGGGGCTTTCCATAAAATTAAAAAAAAATACTGGAGGTCCATTTGTGGAAATGGAACTTCAGAGAATCAGCCCCTGCAAGGAAGGAAACTTCTAGATGACATGATGTGTCTTTAAGTTTGCTCTTGAGATATTTTCTCATGTGTTTCCACACCTGAGTGAGATCATGTGATACTTGTCTTACATAAGCTGCTGAACAAAGTCAATTCAGAGACACAGAAGCATGGAACAGACTGAATCTCAGAGGGAAGGTAGGGGTCGGAGAGTGGGTGGGGAGAGATTATCCAAAGAACTTATGTGCATATACACATAGCCCCCAGATGTAATACTTTCCACAATAACAATACACTAGTTGTTCTCAATTTCAATGCTAAGACCTTGAAGTGCAGTAGTGTTCATTATTTTGACACGCGTTTCATCAAAAACCAAGCTGCAAACTGAGCAAAGCCAAGCAGGAGGGTGAGCTGATTGCAAGGGTTTGACCTGCGAGCCAGGCCCTCCAGGCTGCGGGACCAATTAGTTCCAATTTGTTCAGAGACAGAGGGTTTGTGTGGGGTAAATGGGAGAGTCGTTTGCCGGGTTCAGCTAATTGGTTGCCTGGTGATCTTTCTCCTTATTTAAACCAGAGGCGCTGAGTCAAGGGAACACGGGGGGTCAAACACCGCGCGGACAGATTTGGGGTTTGGTAATTAGTTGGCATCCTCTGCTGAGAGCAGGGAAGAGCTGCAAGCTCTAATGACTGATATCAGGCACACGTTTATTTTCCTCTAACGAGCCTGCGTTATCTACGTCTCACGTAAGTGACTTCGTTTTCGTGTTGGTTCTACAGTTTCCCAGATATTAACATAGGAAAATTGTATCTTAATAGACGAATGCTTGATGGTCTACTGCAGTGGTTCTCAACCTGTGGGTCGCGACCCCTTTGGGGGTCAAATGACCCTTTCCCGGGGGTCGCCTAAGACCATCGGAAAATGCAGATATTTACATCACGATGCATCACAGTAGCAAAATTTCATGGTTGGGGGTCACCACCACATGAGGAACTGTGTGCAAGGGTCGCGGCCTTAGGAAGGTTGAGAACCACTGGTCTAATGTCATTGATTAGTTAAATGCAGAATTGATGAGTGCTTACTTGTAAAGATTTTTTAAAAAGGGAAGCGATAATATAAAAGATGTTAAATATGAACATAAAAACAAATATAGAAGTTACAAGAAGTGCTATTTTCATCTATTCTGTACCTCGTTCTTTCAACTCGGGGCAATTATTTTGTGATTTGTTTTTCTTTTCCTTTTAAAAAAATGTTTGGCCTAGACTGGTTTGGCTCAGTGGATAGAGCATTGGCTTGTGGACTGAAAGGTCCCAGGTTAGATTCTGGTTGGGGGCATGTACCTTGCTTGGGGGCACATTTCCACTGTGGGGCGTGCAGGAAGCGGCTGATCGATGTCTCTCTCTCATCGATGTTTCTGACTTTCTATCTCTCTCCCTTCCTCTCTGTAAAAAATCAATAAAATATGTTTTTAAAAAAATGTTTGGAGTCAGGTCATATGGTTGTCTGGTGGCTCAGTTACAATGTTTATTTCTAAAGACGGAAAATCAATTGAATGATGATAAATGGAACGGGATTCTTAATGTTAATCTCATTCCGTTTTGGTAACGAACCCCTTTCACCTGATGGCAGGTAGATCATCACTACGTACATTTTGTCTAATAAGGTTCCGTTTTTAGGTTTATTTGTAAACTTGGGGTAGACCTTTTGCTGTCACCTGCTTGTTTTATCAGCTTTGTGAAAGCGAGGGAATCTCTAAGGCCGAGGTACGATAGGCGCCACTTAAACTGGTCTTAGATGTAAAAGAGTCCCGAGTTTCTGCCAGTTTGGATCATTTCATGCCTGTAAAACGGCTCTCCTGATTCCCAAAATAGTGAAGGATATAGAACAGCAGACGGAATCAGGCTATTGTGTGGGAAGGAAAAAAGAGAGAGCGCCAGAATCACAGACTCTCAGGCCGCTCCTGGTCAGCAGGATGCCATGGGAAGACAGCAGGTAGGGAACATGCTAACGGGGCCGTCAGTCACAGGGATGGCACATTCCACGACACGCCGGGGCATTTCCCGAGCCTGCGCCCTCAGCATGGAGCCAGGGTCATAGTGGCTTTTTGTCACAGGAAACCAGTGGGAGTGGCTGCTGGCTGAGCTGCGGATGAATTACAGTGGTACCTCGAGATACGAGTACCCCACCATACGAGATTTTTGAGATACGAGCCGTCATCGACCGAGCAAGTGATTTTTGCTTTGAAATACGAGCAACATTTGAGATAGGAGTCATCGTGCGGATCGGCCGGCTGCACAGGACCCACCAGTTTACCGCGAATCGAGCGTCTCATAGTTTCCCACGCCTCGAGGTTACAGAACAAATTAAACTCGTATCTCGAGGTACCACTGTATTTACCTGGGCCAGGCCTACAGTCACTTGGCGAGCTAATCCGGAGGCATAAAATCACACTCACGCGAGGGCACCACGTGGCAAGTGGTAGAAGGGCTGGAGATGGCTCTTGAGAAAATCGCTGCGGATGGGACATGGTTGAGGTTGCCTGGGCTTGAATTCTAAGCTCTCTGGCTGCCAGGGAAAGGTTAACACTTTGTAATTTAGGCCGTTAGAGGCATTTTGTTGTTGTTTGTTTGTTTGTCTGCTTCAAGAATCCAAAGTCTTTGGTGAGTCAAAGACAGTTATTGTCTATAATAGACAACAACGTGATCGGATGGTCTCCCACTGTTCCCTTCTCTGATCTCAGATTGTTTGAGGAGCCATCACTACCTCTTCCTGCCGAGCCTCTGACAGCTTTAATTTCTTTGCCCCTGAGGTTAGGAAACCTACAATACAATCATTTAAAATATCTCATTTTATTCGGCAAGAATCACCTGGCATTCAGGAAGAATCACCTGGCATTCAGGAAGAATCACCTGGCATTCAGGTTCACAGGCAGAGGATTAGGCCTTGATCACCTCTTCTTCTCCCTGTGTCACTTCATGATACATGAGCAGCGCTGTAACATATATGGACTCGTATTAATTTTTTCCCCTCTGGAAAATAAACATAATGGGTCTTCTATATAGAAACATGATTCTTAGAGATAAATTTTCCATTTAGGGTTTTGCACAGGTGTGGTATTTTGACTTATCGTGTACAAGATCAAAATAATTGAGGAAATGTTTTATGAGGGGTAGCTGTAGGTGCCAGAGTGGCAGCCAAGATTAGTCACCACACTAATAAAACAGGAAGATGCTAATGGACTATACCTCCGAGACGCAGACTATTTTGCATATGCAGATGCTGAGCGACTGGGAGCATGATGGGACATCTGCGTCATCGCCATGGTGACAGCACAGGCATTTTGCTACTTTTCTGTGACAGAGTACACAGATTGGGCAGCCAAGTGAATGAAGCAGAATGGCGAATGAGAATAGCTTTTCCAACCATATGTCTCCCCTTCTCTGGTTTTGTTAAATCTGATTAAAGATAAATTTTTCTTTTGTGGTGTAATGAACCATCAGGCATGAATATGCTTTTGAAAAGATACAAATTCAATTAAAGTTAAAACACAAACTTAGCCAACTTTAAAACTTGTTATACTACTTTTTATTAAACTTTGTATGCGAGAGGCATAGTTATTCCTTTAACAGCACCAGGCTGTGCTGTATATTTGTCTTAAATGTACCAACCTGTTGGGAAGTAAAAGTGTTTAAAAAAAATGTTACTTCTCCAGTCTGTACCAAATGGCTTTCCTGGGACAATAAATAGCTTTTGCTTAACAAATATACTTAATATACCTTACATTGAAAGGAAACAAATAATAACTTGAACCAATGCCAGATTACTTTGCCCTATGCAGATAAGAGGCTAAATTCAAGACCTCTACCTCTAATACACAATGACACTAATATCCATCACCATTATCCTTTCATATCACCAGTGAATGAGAATCAAAATTTGTTTTCCCTAAACTTCTTTCTATTGTTCATTTAAGGCAGTGGTTCTCAACCTGTGGGTCGCGACCCCTTTGAGGGTCGAATGACCCTTTCATAGGGGTCGCCTAAGACCATCGGAAAATGTAGATATTTACATCACGATGCATAACAGTAGCAAAATTTCATGGTTGGGGGTCACCACCACATGAGGAACTGTATGCAAGGGTCGTGGCCTTAGAAAGGTTGAGAACCACTGATTTAAGGGAATATTGTTCTTATTTTCTCCTTTTGAAGTGAATGAACAACAAATGTGATAAAATTCTGGAATTTATTGCATAATAGCCTTCATTCTTTCACAGGTTGACAAATAATAAGTTTATCAGAATATAATTATGGAAGATATTTACCTCTCTTTTTATAGGACCTTATTTTGGAGGAGTTTTTCTAGTTTAATGATCTTTTAGAATCCATCCTCCTTCTGAGGTAAAAAGATCAGTATCGGCATCTTAAAATGTACATAATTCATTTTATTTATTTTTTTCCATAACATTGTATTCCTAGCTGCAACATTGCTCTTATATGTCAAAGCAAAATGATCTGAGTAGATACTTAAGTGTGACATCATTTGGGACTTTGTGGAGGTAAATTTTAGATTTTTAAAATTCTTGGTTGGCAGCAACTTTAGCATTAGCTAAAATATCTGTATAATAGCAAAAAAAATGGTATCTCAATAAGATATTTTATAAATGACCACTGTTAAATTATCATCTCTGACAAGCTTTACTTTTCAGTGAATGTAGTAACGAAAGGGAGTTGTGAATTTCCACTGCTTGAAAAATGTTGAAGGGTGGCAGTGATAACAATGATCAAAGCAGCCCCGATACCCACCACATTGAACTCATATATGTAGATGAGATAGAAACTTCACTAACTCAGTGGTTCTCAACCTTCCTAATGCCGTGACCCTTTAAGACAGCTCCTCATGTGGTGGTGACCCCCAACCATAAAATTATTTCTGTTGCTACTTCATCACTGTCATTTTGCTACTGTTATGAACTGTCATGTAAATATCTGATAGGCAGGATGTAGTTTCGTTGTTACAAATTGAACATAATTAAAGCATAGTGATGAATCACAAAAACAATATGTAATTATATATTGTGAAATATTTATTTCTAATGACAAATAAATGAAATGTTGTCTTGAATTGTGGTATAGCATGGGTAACAGTCTTCATATGACATCAGTAAACTACATTGCTACATTTTGCTACACTGAGGAGTGGTGTGTTGGTTCCTAAGACCATGGGAAATAGGTGTTTTCTGCTGATCTTAGGCGACCCCTGTGAAAGGGTCATTCGACCCCAAAGGGGTCGCGACCCACAGGTTGAGAACCGATGGACTAACTGGAGCTCAATAAGGTTAACATAGCTAATACATCCTCTACCACCACAGCCATTCTGCTCTGCCAGTCAACCACCTTTATGCGAACAAATGGGTTTATTAGTGCTTTATGGTCCTGTATCTTCCTGGAGAGGTGAATACTCAGAGAAAGATCAATGGTAAAGTTAGAGAGAGGAACAAAGTGGAGCTAGCTACAACTTTCTGCGAACCCTAGCTGTTCCTGGGGTATCAATATTCTACTTTATGTCTGATAACTCCGTATGAATATTTACAAGGCAGAGTACATCTCTCAGTCAGTCTGCACTGAGAAATATCCGTGGTTTCCTTTGCTTAACACTTGAGAGATTTGGTCAAAATCTTACTCAATTCAAATAACCACATTGGTCCCATCTTCACCGATATGTCAAGTTGATGTAGACAAATTCCATCATTACTCCCTTTGTGACTGTTTGTGTCAGCACCCAAATATTAATTCAGTGACTTCCTTTTCTCCAGCAAACAAGGCAATCTTTAAGGAATTTGGGTAAACCCATAGGAAACCTTCCTCAATATTAAAATGAAGCAAGTATACAATGAGAAGTCTGACAAACAATATTAGGATTTTATGAAGAGTTTCCACTTCATCATGATATCAATTCCCATTAATTGAAAAGAAAACTCAGAGACCAACTAAGCAGGATGCAACCCATTGAAAGACATTTCGAACCCCAAACTGAGGCTCATTTTTTCTTTTTTAAAATATATTTTATTGATTTTTTACAGAGAGGAAGAGAGACGGATAGAAAGTCAGAAACATCGATGATGAGAGAGACACCGATCAGCCGCCTCCTGCATACTCCCTACTGGGGATATGTTTGCCACCAAGATACATGCCCTTAACTGGAATCGAACCTGGGACCTTTCAGTCTGCAAGCCGATGCTCCATCCACTGAGCCACACCGGTTTCAGCTGAGGCTCATTTTCAATTGGTGACCTCATCTGAACTTGGCAGTTTTCCCTTGCCACCTAATGGCTGGGCGGAATCTCGGAGGCTGCCTAGCCTCACTTCTGTGAGCTGTCGAGGTACGTAAAAGTAGTAACTTCAGGCCCTTCCAGGAACAGACTGCAATTACGCAGCGAGCAGAGCGTTCACGGCATGAATTCAGGAGGTCCAGCCTAAATGATGAGCGCCTCTCAGTGATGGGGAGGGATTCTCTGGTTCTGAAATAGGCTTGGAGGCCCTCTTTATCCAAAACAACAACAACAAAAAAACACACAACAGCGATCTCATCTTGAGTCGCTCAGACTGCATCTCCATTTCAGCTGACAAACAGCCGCCCAAAAAGACGCATCTCCATAGCCATCAAGGTAATCTCACGCCTGGCCTCCTCCTCCTCTCGAGCCGCAGGTCAGCATTTCGCTCTGTGCATAAGTGACAGGCGCAGGGGCGAACCTGGGAAAGTGAACGCTGTGTGATAGACCCAGGAGAAGGTCAGAAAAGCGCCCTTCCTAACGGCATGCCACACCCAATGCAGAATTCCTTAAAGGGATACAAACAGAAGAAACTTGCGCAGTAGTGACCTTGGGCTGCCAGACGCAAGTTTTTGTTACTCTCCAAACGTAACAGGTGGACCGGTTTTTAAAAACGTTTCTTCATGTATTTAGTTGCATATGTAAAAATACCTATTCCTAGATATATCTGTCTTAACATGCAGTTACATCTTATACCTCTGTGGATGCTTTGGTCCAGTAATCAGTTACAAGACTCAGCTGGTCAGCTACAGTAAGCTTGAAGCTTTGGAAGGGTATTCAAAATGCTTTATGCTCTTGACTTGGCTGGCCTTTAGTAACATAAGGTTGGTGTTTTTAGTTTTTATTTTTATCTATCTATTTATTTATTTATTTATTTATTTTTAAATATATTTTATTAAATTTTTTGTAGAAGGAAGGGAGAAGAATAGATAGTTAGAAACATCCATGAGAGAGAAACATCGATCAGCTGCCTCCTGCACACCCGCTACTGGGGATGTGCCCAAAACCAAGGTCCATGCTCTTTACTGGAATTGAACCTGGGACCCTTCAGTCTGCAGGTTGACGCTCTATCCACTAAGCCAAACCGGTCAGGGCAAGTTATTTATTTATTTGTTTCATAAGTAAACAAATTGACATCTCAAACAAGTTATTTACTTATTTGTTTTATAGAGAAATTTGCTATTTTTTTAGGCTTTTGCTTTAAAGTATTTAATGGAAAACAGAAAAATATTTATAAAATTTTAGAGTCATGGAGGACTTTCTGTATTTAAAATAAAGTATTAATTACTGCTACTTGGGTCCTCTCAAGTAGCAGTAGCAGGTAGAGCACAAAGGTAGATTTATATTATCTAATTTTTTAGGAAGTAGTATTTAACGGCCTTTTCCTATTTTTGTATTTATATGCAGAGTCTATTTCGTTTATCCAATGATTCCGGTCCATAACACAATGCAATGTATTTTTCAAATCTTTCTTTTTAAGTACCAAGAAGTTCATGTCTATCTCTGCAGTTCACGAAGGGCTCTAAACAAACTAGTTTCAAGTTTTTAAAGATCAGTTATGAATAATGAAGAAAAAGAATTTTCTTTTCCGTGTTATGAGAAAGTCTATTGAAAGTCACCTTTTTGGCTTTGTAGAACATAAAAATCAATACTTGATTTTATTTTTGCCTGCAAAGTTTTCTTGCAACATGTTCGCAAAATTGTTACTAAAATCTGTATTTTATTTTTGCAATAGTGTTTGAGGAGTTATAGATACAAAAGTGTGAAAAGAGTGTGTTGCTTACTAGCAACTTCTCTTGTTAAATTGACTCTAGAGTTCAAAGTTATTATTTGCTTTCATACATAGTAGGATGAAAATATTGTAAGGATGAGATTCAAATGCCTATGGAAATAATTGAGTTATAAAGAAATAGCAATTCACATGAAAACACACAAGTAGATCTAAATTATATTCTGAAAAAGTTTTCATTGTCAACAATAGTTTGAAAGAAACAATAAGTCCAAAGATTATATGTTTGATACACACATAGGGAAATACATAATTTTTGTGATGTATTCTATCATGTTTTTATGTCTTCATATAATCTTCCATTTATTACCCAACTGAGTGGATTGCGGACATTATGTGCCTAATGAGGCGTTAAAAAAGTCCTTAAGTATGGGACTTCTAAATAGCAATTATTGCAGAGACATACCAGTTAGCCATTTAGAATAACACATAAGTAGTTCAAATATTTCATTGGGAAAAAAAAGTAATTTTTATTGTTTATGCTAAGAATTAGCCAAAAATTGATAATTTTTTCCTTAAATGTTTAGCATTATCTGTTTTCCAGGTCACACCGAATGTAAACCAGGTATAAACCTTTTAGATTTTGTGTCCCTCTCTATTGAAATGACTCAACGTAATTTTAAATGATTTCCCCAGTTTTTGATAAGGAGACTTTACGCATTTCTCATTTGACTCTTTGCTCAGCTGATGTTCCAACTCAGACTTTCTGTGGGGGTGTTTGAATAAAATACATTGAAGACAATAAGGGAACATAAAAGCACTTTGCTGACACTACCTGCCGCCCCCAAACACCACTTTCAATCAACTTCACAAAAGTGACGACCATGTACTTCAAATGAAAAAAAAAAAAGTCTCAAAATCATGGTCTCCATGGCTGAAATTGTAATGGAAGGGCTCCATTTTACTTCTAGCCATTGGATTTGCTAACTCCTCTCTCTATCATCCCCACCCCTCAACAAAGTAAGTAACAGGACATTGATGCACAGAAAAGGTATGTTTCAGAGAGTTAATTCAATGATGAGTAGAAATTAAATCAAGATAGACAAAACAAACTCACTTTGGAGTTATGTATTTGATTTTTTTTTAAAAAAAAGCCAGAAATTGATAAAATAAAGCATGTTCAAGAAGAGGTGGAGAAAATGAGACTCAGAGAATTTAAGTAATTTACCCAGAAGCACCCAGCTGGTTGATGAACGAGCAACACTTCTAATCCGTGTGCTTTCTACCACAATATGCTGGCCATTTATGGAAATTAAAATGCTTTCTACAACTACTTATAAGATGGTAAACATTTTCATAGTCCAGCCAGACTTTTATAACAAAAAATCGTGGCTTATAAACAGCAGACATTTATTTATTTCTCACAATTCTGGGGGAAGTCCATAATGAAAATGTAGACCAGTGGTTCTCAACCTTCCTAATGCCTTGACCCTTTAAGACAGCTCCTCAGGTGGTGGTGACCCCCAACCATAAAATTATTTTTGTTGCTACTTCATAACTGTAATTTTGCTACTGTTATGAATCGTATCTGTGTTTTCCAATGGTCTTAGGCAACCCCTGTGAAAGTGTTGTTCATCCCCAAAGGGGTCGCGACCCACAGGTTGAGAACCGCTGATGTAGACGGATTCAGTCTATGGTGAGGGCCCACCCACTTCCTGCCTCATAGACGGCTGTCTTCTTGTTGTCTGCACGTGGTGGAGTGGGCAAGGAAGGTTCTCTGGGATCCTGTCTATAAGGACATTCATGCAATTCACGAGGACTTCACCCTCATGAAGTGACCACCTCCCAAAGCCTGCACCTCCTAATACCATCCCATTGGAAATTAGGGTTCAACACAGGAATTTTGGTGCAACATAGTCTATAGCAACGTTCTAGTTTTAGGCAGGACCAGTTCAATGAGAAAAGGGAAAAGGCAAACAAAACAAGCTTTGCAATCAAGAAAGGAAGCACACGAGTTACTGCTGCTGGAAGGAATGTGGAAGTTCAATGTTTCAAATAAATATGACAACCAGTTAGAGGATGAGGGTCTAGGTTATCTCACCAGCATGAATAGAGGAGGTGAGATTTTAAATGACCTCTGTACAGAAAGCCAAGAACCCTGATGAGGTAGGTACTGCTTCCTCTTTGAGATGGGGGCTGGTTAAAAGTGCCCATTCGCTTAGAGAAGCAATGTCACCAACACAAAACTGAATGCCAAGTTCTGACAGGGAGACTTATTTCGCATGACATAGAGTGCGGTGGAATTCCTTGTGAGAAATATAAAATTAGTTAAGATTTTTTGAAAAACTCATAATCCCAACAGAAACAAATGCTACCAATCAGATATCCCTGATTCAAAGGGAGAAATATACACATTATAAAATCATCCTAAAAAATTATAACTACTAGCAGGAAACAAATGGTTGTGAGTGTGTGGTAGCTAATACATATAAAACTAGGAGGGATAAACTCTAAACATTACAATTCTGGGAGTTTATATCAAAGAGAAAGAATAAAATCATTAAATTTAAACTTTTTAAATAGAACAAGATTTTATTAAAAGTACCCTTTTCTAAATTTTAAAAAAGCATCAGATAGTTTAATATTATATTATATAAAGCTGAATTAGCCGGATTAATTGGAATATAGATATGATGAAATCACTGGCTATCGATCAGTGAAGAAAAGGAATAAAAATATGAAGAATTTGAAAAAATGTGGAGCGAAAGCAATGCTCCAGCCTTTCTCTATGGAAATGTATAAAAGCGGGAAATTGAGAAAATGGTAATGGTACAATATTGTAAGATAATTGTTTAAATTTCCCCAAATTGAAGAAAGGCATGAATGCACATATTGGAGGTTTATGCTAAGCTCCCTGCAGGAAAAATCAAACCCAATTTCCGCCCAGACCCACTGTGGTGCAGAGACCAAGCATCAATGACAAAGGGACACCACAGAGCACTTGTGAAGATCAGAACGAGGGGCTTTCTTTAGCATCAGGAGAAAAAAACAAAGCCAATTTCAAACATAAAAGGCTGAGTTTTCTGGGTTCAGAGCTCACTAATAGTTCTCCCAAAATATGCACATTAGCGTGTTGATGCATTGAAAGTATAAACCCATGAAACCATCACCACAATCTATGCCATAAACATGTAACATCGCCACCAGAGCTTCCACTTATTATTTTATGATAAGAGCACAACATGGGATCTGTTCTCTTAGAACAGCTTTAGGTTTACAATAACATTTGCTAGAGGCACTATGCTGTAAAGATCAGTAGGATTTAATCTTCTTGTACAACCACAACTTTGTACCTATAACTCATTACTCCTTATTTTCCTCTTCCCCAGTCCCTGGCAATCACTCTTCTACTCTCTGCTTCTATGAGTTTGAAACTTTTATTTATTTTTAAAGACAGAATGATATTCCATTATAGTGTGTTACACACACACACACACACACACACACACACATCACGTTGTCTTTAATTACTCAATGGATATTTGGATTGTTTTCATATCATGGCAATTGTGATTACTATTGCAATGAATATGGGAGTATAGATATCCTTTCAATACTGAATTCATTGTCTTTGGACATATACCCAGAAGTGAAGTTGCTAGAATATAGGGAAGTTTTATTTTTAATTAATGTTTTCCATTGTACCAATTAACACTCCCACCAGCAGTATACAAGGGTTCCCTTTTCTCCACACTATTGGCACTACTCAATATTCTTTTTAAAAAAATATAATTGGCATCCTAACTGGTGTAAGGTGATATCTGATTTTGAATTTGGTGATTAGTGATGTTAAGCACCTTTTTAGATATCTGTTGGCCATGTGTATGTGTTCTTTCAAGAAATGTCTATTCCGTTCCTTTGCCATTTTAAAAATAAGTTTATTTGGTTATTTTTGCTATTGAGATGCTGGAGTTTCTTATACATTTTGGCAATTGATCCTTCATAATATACTAGGGGCCCAGTGCACAAATTTGTGCACCTTGAAAGAAATTGTGGGCCATGAGGCTATGGTGAGCACAGGGTGGATCCCAGCCCATCCTCTGTGCCCCCGCCCAGCCGCTCCCACCATGGCCTCTGATTCCCTGTCTGCTGGCAACCCTGCTTCCACCACCATTGCTCCTACATGCTGATAGTACCAGCCCATCTTGCACCAGTTGATGGCGTGGAACAATTGGGGCCGGGGCCAGCAACAGCAGCTGCTGCCCCAATCACCCCTCAGGAGCAGGGGGAGGCATAAAAGTCCTTAGTGGCAATCGAGGCTGGCACCTGGCACCAGCAGCAGGTGCAAGTGGCAGCTCCGGGGATGGTTATGGGTGCGAGCAATGGCTCTGGCACTAGCAGCAGGTGTGAGAAGTGGCTGCTGGCCACAGTGGCCCCTCAGGAGCAAGGGGAGGTGGAGAAACCCTGAGGGGTAATCAGGGCTGGCAGCCACTGCTTGCACCTGCTGATGGTGCTGAGCGATCGGGGCCAGAGCCAGGCTTTGGCAGCGGTGAGAGCGGCTGCTCTGGTGCCAGCCACAGGTGTGATTGGGGCTGGCGCCTGCAGCAGGGGTGAGCACTGGGTGGGACCATGGCACACAGGAGCAAAGAATCTTCAGTAACCAGCAGAGGCTTGTGCCAGTGACAGTGACCAGTGGCCCGCCTTGGTCTGGTGCCCCCACTCACCTGTTCCACCATCCCGCCACATCCGACACCCACCATGTTCAGTGCTCTGCTGCCTGCTGCCAACACCCACCATATTCTGCACATGCCCCCTGGTGGTGATTGCACATCATAGAGATTGGTTGTTTGGCTGTTCTGCAGTTTGGTCTATTTGCATATTAGGTTTTTATATATATAGATGGCTTGCATAAATTCTCTTCCATTACATAAGGTGCCTTTTTATTTTGTTGGTTGGTTATTTTGCTGTGCTTTTAATTTTATAAAATCCTTCCTGACTATTATATGTCAAAAGCTTTTTGTCTATGTTTTTATTTCCTTTGGAGTTTTATGGTTTTGTGTATAATTTTTAAGTCTTCAATTCATTTTAATGCAGTTCACTCTTTTGCTTGTAGATGTGCAGTTTTCACAACACCATTTACTGAAGATACTCTTATTTCCCCACTGTGCATTTGTGCCATCCTTGTGGGAGATCAGTTGACTACTTAAATGTGGTTTAAATTCTGGGCTCTGTGTTCTGTTTTATGGGTCTATATGTTTGTTTTTATTGTTTGATTACTGTAGCTCCTTAAATATCTAATAATAAAAATTAGATATTTTATTATTTAATGGTATGAAAAAAATTGGATTGTTTTATGATTTCCTTTTCAGGTAGTTCAGTGTTAGTGTACATAATTTCAGCTTATTTTTGTGTGTTGATATTTACCCTGCAATGTTGCTAGATTTTTTTAAATGTTTGCTGAGTCTAATAGCTCTAAGTTTTTTTGTATGTGTGTAGAATCTTTGTTTTATATATATGTATATGTATGTGTGTGTGTGTGTATGTGTGTGTATATATATATATGTATGTATGTGTATATATATATATATATATATATATATATATATATATTGAAAGCATTCATATACAAACAGATTTTACTTCTTCCTTTCTAACCAGGATGCATTTTATTTCTCTTCCTTGCTAAATTGCTCTGGCTACAATTTCTAGCATCATGTTGAGTAGAAGTGGCAGGAGTGGCATCCTTACCTTGTGCCAGATCATAGAGAAGAAGTTTTTACTTTTTCAAACCATTTATTATGTTGAGGAACATTCCTTCTATATACTCTTTGTTGAGAGCTTTTTTTTTTCTTTCATAAATTGATTTAATTTTTTCAAACACTATTTTTGCCTCTATTGAGGGGATCAGAAGATTTTTATCCATTATTTTGTTAATGTGGTACACCCTATATGTTGATATATTGTTACATTTTGTTTGGTGATATTTTATCAAATAATTTTACATCTATGTTTATCAGTGATAGTGACCTGCAAATTTCTTTGGCTGTTGTATCCTTATCTGACATTAGTATCAGAAAAGCAGTAGTAAAGACTATAGAACCAGTCTCATAAAAAGTATATTAAAACTAAATTGTCATTTCTGTTGATAATAGCTGGTTAATCTCTTCCTAAGGACAATCACAAACACACGGACAAGAGAAAACATTAGCCTTGAATCCACGTACACCACAAATCAAGATCTCAGTGGGATACCCATTCTCTCTGTCTGTTTGGATACTTAGTGAAATTTTCTATTTAAAAAGAAACTGCTGGTGAAATCCTCAAAAGCCCAAATAAATAAACTCGCTGGGCAATTTATTATTACTGGACTGCACCATCGCGGGAAGCTTATGCATTTTAATGGTACAGTCGCAGGCTGATCGATAAGGTGCACTTAATCTCTTATGTTTCAACCCCATTTCAGAGCCTTCAGTCAGACTTTCCTGCACAGTCACTGCTGCAAAATGCTCTTCCCCGGAGTTAATGTGATTATGCTAATAGCATCCCTCAGGGCTCAAGCAACACCTCTCTGCCCACTGGGCTAAGTGAGATACTGCATTAAAGGACTTTATGCAAGGATCCTTCAATGATGCTTTCTTAACTCAGGATACTGGCCCCTGCGTCTGTCTGACAATGCCTGATGGTAGCTGAGTGAATTCATGATCTGGGGAAAGTTCTTTCTTCCGTGCCTTCTCGCAGCAAATTTTCACATTGCTGATGATTTAATCTAACACCAAGGGCTATCTTTGTGAGGATGCTTTTTAACGGTATGAAGATACATTTTAATTTTTTACACCAAAGTATTTCAATGGTCAATTAACAAAGTGAGATATAGTATTGTTATTACAATGGATATGCATTTTCTTTAAGTTCCACTTCTACTAATGGGGTTTTGTAGGAACATAAACTGAAGACAATATTTTACCTGTTGGGAGCCTAAGACATTTGATGATCACCTTTTCTCCTGTATACACTGTTTTCAAATGTATATCGAATATTTATTACTATGTGAATAACACTACACATACACATGGGCGTGCGCGCTTGCACACACACACACACACACACACACATATGTGTATATATATATATACATATATATATATGTATATATATATATATATATATATATATAGAGAGAGAGAGAGAGAGAGACAGAGAGACAGAGAGACAGAGAGACAGAGACAGAGACAGAGACAGAGAGACAGAGAAACCAAAAGTGGTGGAAAGTCACAGAGAAGAGAATTTGAGTGAAAATACACCAATCTTGACAGAAGTGTGAGAGCCCCAATAGTTTCACTGTATTAAAACATAGAATGTTTTTAAATGATTGTTGTGGATCTACCTGTGTTTGGGGACAGAAGAGAAGGTTGCGTGAAAAGTGTTTTCAATCCTGTGCTAATAATTGTTTGGATTAATGATAGATATTCAAGATGGTAACCAATACGTTTTGAAAACAAGAAAACATAAATAATATATCCATGAACAGTAATACCAAAAAAGTTGTGGTTTTCATTGTGAATAAACCGTAGAAACCCAGAGACTCAAGGGATGGCCTGGGTTTGAGTTTGCACACACCTTAATGACTCCTGGTGCTGAGAGCCAACCATTATTGAAGGGCTCTTGTACTAAGCACTGCGAAGGAGTCTAAAGTTTATCACAATCCATTTATTGACCAGTGGAATGATTCATTCCTTTATCATGTATTTAGCTACAGACTCATTTAGTAAATAAATGCAGTAAGGCATTAAGATACAGTGCAAGCAGCAAGAATTTATTTGATGATCCATTCTTCACATTTAGAGTGCGTATCCCGTGCCCTATGCCATCATAGAGACTGGCATATTTTCAAACGCTAATCCTGGCCCTGGGACTGTGATTGATAGGTTGCACTCCCTTCCCTTCAAGCAGGTCACAGTCTTAAGAGAGGCCTGGAACATTGACACATACTGCACAGTTGAGATGACAGGTATAAACAATTTTTTTTTTCACAGCACAGTGGGGGGTCTGATGGAAGGAAGGAACTACATTTTTCTGTGGCTCAGAAGAGACTTCAAAACAAGATGACAAAACTGTGGTATATGGAGGGTAGCGGGAAGAGTCTAGCAAAAGCACAGAGACCTAAGAGAACATTGTTGCATATGTATAGGTTGCAGGCTTGATCCACGGTAGGGCGTGTGCAGGAGGCGGTTGATCAATGATTCTCTCTCATCATTGATGTTGCTATCTCTCTCTCTTCCTTTCCCTTCCTCTCTGAAATCAATAAAATATATTTAAATGTTAATTAAATACTTTCAAATAATCATCTATCATTTCTCCAATAAGCAGAGGGGAAATATTGTAAATATCACCATATTCACAGAAGACTGTTATTTAAAAAACACACAACATTCAGGTAATTTTAGTGCTTTTTGGTGCCTTTCTCAGCTTTTCAGTGATTCTCTCCTCTCCTAAATTCTTACCTTCAAAAGTAGAAATGTACAGAGCTGGTTAATAATCACTCCTTTTATTTTTTTACAACACATTTTCCCCATTGCCTATTAGAGAAATGATAGATGACTATTTGAAAGTATTTAATTAATAGTTAAGAACATAGATAAGTGAAAGTTTATTGATATTATCATGAATTTAGTATATAATCTCAGTCCAATTATACTGAACTAGAGGCCTGGTGCACAAATTTGTGCACAGGTGGGATCTAGCTGACACACCAGATCAGGCAGGCTGGCCAGGAGGAAGGTACATGGGAGGTTGGCTGGCCAGCCCCCACCTCCTGGTCAAACTCAAGGTCAAACTCCCAGTTGAGGAGACAATTTGCATATTCTCCTTCTATTGTATAGGATTAGGTATACTCTCACCTATCTGATTAGAGTCTGAGCACCTGAATTAAGGGGACATTATCACTGACCATAGAGCAAAGGGATGAAACAAGGAAAAGGAATCCTAATCGGGTCTATGATCTCACCACAGAGCAAGGAAAATATCAGTAACAGCTCTCCCCACACATGTCATGGAGACGAAGGTCGATTTCATGGAAAAATGTTAGCAAAACATTTCCATCTCTTCTGTAAGAACACCTTCCATCCTTCTATGGAATAGTATTATGAGTCATTTTAATGGGTTGAGAATTCTTACTGCTTGAGGAAGATGCCCATTTGCATTTTGCTGGGTTTTGAATTGCAGTGTCTTCTTTGCTTTCGAGCAGCACCGATATTTTGAACTTCTGCTCTCTATTATCTCTGACTATTGGGAAAGTGTCTTTCTCTCCCCAGCAGCTGCGGACTCAGAGCTCCAAAGGGAGAGCTTGAGATTGAATGGCTTTTGAATTCACGGCTGCGGGCGGCCGTGTGGAGAGATGTATTATTTATTGCCGTCGGTACAAAAGAAAACCGCAGTACAAAAGGCAAATGTAGGAGTGGAGAATCTAACCTCTCGGTCGGGTCGGTGGCTGCCTCAATCCCAGGACAAATATTCTTATTACAATAACTCAGCAGTCCCACGCCCCTCGCTCTCTTATGGAATACAAGGCCAGCAAATCATTACAGGTTCAACCAAAGAGCAACGCATTTGAGGATAGTCATCATATTCATTCCACGAAGAGTTATGCCAGAGCCCGGAATAGCAAGGCATCGTGGTGCATTTCTCAGAGAACCAGATTTTACCAGTCTGTTTCACAGAGTGACACTTCAGGTCCAACTTTGTGTCAATATATGCAGAGGGGCCACAGATCGCTTCTTTTTTTTTTTTTTTCTGGCAAAATATAGGGAGATGGGTAGTGCCAGGAGGGAAAACAGCAACAAGTAAAGGTTTTGTAGTAAGAAATTGTCTGAGGTCAAGAACTGCAAGGTATAGGGCTACTGGACATTCTCTGCTGATTTTCTTGCTGGAATCACATTGGAAATACAGTGGTACCTCGAGATACGAGTTTAATTCATTCCGTAACCTTGAGGCGTGGGAAACTATGAGAGTCAAGGTAAACTGGTGGGTCGTGTGCAGCCGGCCGATCCTCGCGATGACTCCTATCTCAAATGTTGCTTGTATTTCAAAGCAAAAATTGCTCGCTCGACAGCTCGTATCTCAAAAATCTCATATGTTAAGGCACTTGTAGCTCAAGGTACCACTGTATAGCATTGAGCATAGGAACTGTCCCATTTCTCTTCTGCTTTTACGTTCCTCCAGATTTGACATTCACGCTCTTTTTGTGGTCAGTGGTCACATTTCTGCATCAGCTGGTTCTTGTTTTTTCCCTATTCTGTCTCCTCCCATCTTCCTTGCTCACTTGGAGCAGCCTCACCAATGTCATCGCCATGACCAAACTCAGCCTTGCCTTCCTGAGTCTGCAGAGCTTCCTTCCGTTTCACTTTGCCTCCCCATGAGGGATCCCTGGCCAAGTCCTCTGTCCCCAAGTTGGCAGTTTTTGAAACTGTAGGTTGGCATTCTTTTACTGTTTCTCTACTTCCCTTAGGTCTGCATCCATACCCTTTGCTTTCTCATGAAGCTCTGACTTCATCGGGACCTTTATCCATGGAGTCTTGCCAGTTCTCGTCATCTCACAGCTTTCTCTGAACGTCGAGACCTTTCCCAGCTTGTCTGGATCTCAGATCAGTAAGTTCTCGTCCATTGCCGTCTGTTTCCTGCTCCTCCGTCCTTCCGTTGTCATGAGTTGGCCACCTTTACAAATGGAATCAAGTCCTAGGTTTCCGTGCTCCTGCTTCCTCTCAGGAAATGTCACAACTGGGGTGATAGTGACCTAGTGCTCGTGTAGAAATGAATTGCCTTCCCACTCCAAAATTCCCTAATGTCTAAAATCAACTCCTTTAATTATCATGGCTAGCAAAAATGGGAACCTAGATGTATTTTAAATATTAAAGTATAAGCAAGGTATTAATTTTCTGGATTTTATACTTTACTAGAGGCCCAGTGCATGAAATTCATGCATAGGGGATGGGGGTTCCCCTCAGCCCAGCATGCATCCTTGCCAATCTGGGATCCCTCAGGTTATGTCTGACTGCTGCGTTAGGCCCGATCCCAGGGACCAGGCCTAAACCAGCAGTCAGACATCCCTCTCACAACCTGAGACTCCTGGCTCCTAATTGCTTACCTACCTACCTGCCTGATTGCCCCTAGTCACCTCTGCCTGCTGGTCTGATTGCCCCTAATTGCCCCACTGGCCTGGTTGCCCCCAACAGCGCCCCTCCTCACCTCGCTGGCCTGGTTATCCCAAACTGCCCACCCTGCTAGCCTGGTTGCTCCACGAAGCCTGTTGTTCAGTCGTTTGAGACAGAATAGGCCTAGTCATCGCGTGCAGCCTGCTCTTCAGTTGTTTGGTCATCCCTCACTAACTCCCTTGCTGGCCTGGTTGCCCCACGCAGCCTGCTGTTTGGTTGTTTGGTCTTCTATCTGGTTGTTTCGGTTGTGATGGCCCCTGGCTTTTTATTTATTAGGATGTTTTACTAATTGATTTAAAGTGTACTACCAGGGCTCATTTTTCTCCAAGGAGCTACATTTATGACTGCATGGACATATGGATGACTTAGCACCCCCAAAATAACCACTTCTAAGGAGTCTTGCTTTTCCTTCCTTTGAAAAACTGCATCTCATACATGTCTCAAACACACCTCTGCTTTGTCAAAGTAAGCCCCTTCAAGCAAAGGACATGAACTGTTTATGTTTCTAAATTGTAACCTAGTGCCCCAAATAGACAAGGTCTTAAGTGTGTCATTCTGTGGTGTCAGTGTCCAGGTCATCAGTGTATAGGGAGTTGTTATGTTTAGCTATTTTATTCATGTTGCTAAGGCTCGACATTTACTGGCACAAAGAGATTCCAAAATAATGTGTCCAGTCCTGCCACAGGGTGATGGGAGACACTAGGACATGCATCCTAATTTGTGGTTCAGAAAACATGGCTGGATAATTATTACTAGGTCTTGAAAAAATGTTTTAAAACAATATGCTATTTAAGATGTTATAAGCTTAGAAACTCTATAGTAGCACAACGAGCGAAGATCTACTTTCTATTTTGGTATTATTTTATGTCTCATTTTACTTACACCTAAATGAAGGATTTCTTATCTAATTAGATTGGTGCATTATGTTATCTTATCTGAGTGGAACGCATATGAAAATGTCTATACATATTTTCATAAGAAGAAACATTCTAATGGTTATCAGAATCATATGTAATTTCTGACATAAATGAGTTGTGTGTTTTTTTCCCATCCCCTAACTTGTCACTAGCTGGAAATTGCATATTTCTTGTGTATTATTTTTCTTAGTGAAACAAAAAGGAAGCTTTACTAAGGCAGGAGTAAATTATTTTCTTTTTTCAATTGCCTCAGGGCAATTACCTTTTTCCTTGTATGAAGAAAGCCGGGTATCGATAGTCAAGTAAATTTCTTCCTCCTTCAATATTAAAGCAACCTAAGAAGTCTTAGTTGTACTCTTCTGGCTAAATTCTCTGTAAACATTTCCCTGTCAGATCAATTGCAATGCCTTTCTCTTAAAAGGGTTCCAAATAAACAACAGTAAATCATGTAGTTAGTTTTCCAATGTTGTAAATCTGCATAGGAATAACAGTAAACAGTATATTGAAAACAGTTCTCTGAAGCTCTGGAGAAAAAAATCAATCCCGAAGACATGCAATAGTGAGCTGCACTGCAAAGCTGCGATTAGGGTGGTGACTTTTACTTGGGAATAACATTTGACAGTTGTTTAGATTTATTTATTCATATATTTATTTTAAATTTTTAAATTATTTTTATTTTCTTGTTAATCCTCACCTGAGGATACTTTTCCATTGATTTTTTTTAAAATATATTTTATTGATTTTTCACAGAGAGGAAGGGAGAGGGATAGAAAGTTAGAAACATCAATGAGAGACATTGATTAGCCGCCTCCTGCACGCCCCCTACTGGGGATGTGCCCGAAACCAAGGTACATGCCCTTGACCGGAATCAAACCTGAGACCTTTCAGTCCGCAGGCAGAAGCTCTATCCACTGAGCCAAACCGGTTTGCGCACCATTGATTTTTTTTAAGAGAAAGTAGAAAGGATGGGGAGAGACAGAGAAAGAGAAACCTCAATGTGAGAGAGACACATACACCAGTTGTCTCTGACACACACCCTGACCAGGGCTGGGGGTTGAGCCTGAAACTGAGCTACATGCCTTTGACCTGAATCAAACCTGGGACCCTACAGTCAGCTGCTTGAAACTCTATCCATTGAGCCAAACCAGCCAGGGCTAGATTGATTTTTTATTGCAATCTGGCTAAGAATTTACTTTCAAAATACTAACCAAAACATAATTAAACATATTTCACTTCAAAATTCAGCAGAGACAAATCAATGCAAATACATGTTGTCTCAATCTAATTAGATAAGAAATCCTTCTTGAGATATAAGTGAAATGACAAAATTTACATCTATGGCTCTGTCTCATACAAGTTCCTTTTAATGGTAGTGATATTCACTTTCTTTTTTTTTAAATATTAGGCATTGATAAATTACCAGAGAAAGGCAACTTTTTGGTTACATTAAGGCCAAAAGACACTTCATTAGTTCAGTCAATTATTGGCCACTGTCTGAGCTCCATGTCACTCCTGTTTTTCTTATTTTGTCTGACCAAAAAGAAAAATCACTAAGTTTTAAAAAATGAAGGATAATACCATTAAAAATTATGCACATGTTAATATATTGTCCAACAAAAATTGCCTTAGGTGATTCCAAAGACAGCAACTCCCATTTCTAAGAATGTTGCAAACATTTAAAATTTTACTAAAAATGTCAATGTTAAATCAAATAAGTTTACAGTTGAGTGCCAAACCATTTTCAATACAGATAAAATCCAAAGCATAATAAATTCCTAAGGAAGGCTTTATAATGTCATCAATATAATTAAGAGAGTTTAAATTAGCTTTCAAAGTGTAATTCTAAATTTATGGCAGAGTTCTTTTTTTAAAATATATATATATATATTTGTATTGATTTTAGAGAAGAAGGAAGAGGGAAAGAGACTGAAACATCAATGATGAGAAACAGTCATTGATCTGCTGCCTCTTGCATGCCCCACACTGGGGATCCAGCTTGCATGGAATCGAACCATGACCTCTTGGTTCATAGATCAACACCCAACCACTGAACCATGCCAGTGGGACTCAAAGGATTCTTGATAATGTAAAAAGTCTGGATGATGAAGTGTATATGTAAACTACCAACCATATAGTGATCTAGCAAGAACACTTATTTTATTTGTTGTTAGCCACTGCCTACATACAATCTTTGGGACTTATTTATCTGATTAAATAATCTCACAATCATAACTGCCCATGATGCAGGATTACATGTTATCACATATGCTTAGTAAATGGTGAGATTTCAGTGTTAGTGACATTCAGGGCATCTTTACTACACCCCGCTGTTGTAAAACTAAAGGCCCGGTGCACAAAACTCGTGCACTTTGCAGGGATGGGAGCGGGGAGGGAGGAGTGGACCCTCAATACAGCCTGTACCCTCTCACAGTCCAGGAGCCCTGCGATCAATCTCCCCAAAGAGGTAGGCCCCACCCATGTGCCTGGGGCTCCACAATGGATCGCCCTTGCGAGGGAGGCTCCACCCACCCACCATAGCCCACCAGTCGGTGGCCTGGACCTCCCTCTTTGGGGCAATCATGGAGCCCCCCAATTGATCTATTGCCCTACTGGCCAGTGGCCCAGGTCTCCCTCTGCAGGGAGATCATGGGGCGATGGCCAGGCCTTCAATCAATCGCCATCACACTCGTCTTGGCTGGCCTGATACCATTGTTTCATAGCCTGGTCAGTCAGATGGTTGTCTGGATGGTCGATCAGCTGTTCGGCCATTTGGTCAATTTGCATATTACATTTTTATGATTATAGATGGCACTGTTTTAGGTAGAAACTGGTGAGAAAACCCAGGCAAGTTAAAAAAATAAATCCAAGTGAGCAAAGAGACTACACCCTGAATGATCAACATTTGCTTGTTTTGTTTTTCTATCTGTATCTTCACATGCTTCTTAAAGGGATAGATATAGGGACTTGTCATTAGATAAAACATTCTTCTTTTACCTACTACTTACTACAAGTAAATAGATAAGTGGATAGATAGGTAGACTCTAAAGTAAAATCTAACCAATGTAATATAACCAAGGATTTCAGTCAAAAAAGCTTTGCCCTGCCGAAACTAGTTTGGCTCAGTGGATAGAGTCGGCCTGCAGACTGAAAGGTCCCAAGTTCGATTCCAGTCAAGGGCATGTACTGTGATTTTTGGGTACATCCCCATTAGGGGGCGTGCAGGAGGCAGCTGTTTGATGTTTCTAATCTCTATCTCTCTTCCTTCTTCTCTGTAAAAAAATCAATAATATATATATATATACATATATATATACATATACATATATATATATATATGTATGTATGTGTATATATATATATATATATATATATATATATATATATATATTTTTTTTTTTTTTAAAGTTTTGCCCTGTAAGTTTGTGTCATAAAGAAAATCACCACAAAGCATAATCCCCATCCCCTTAAACCACAAGAGACTCTGTCTGCATCTGTGAATGCACTGCCTTCCCGGGTTCCAGTTTTGTTTCTGTTTTGCTTACGGCCTCACATCTGTGACCACATTGTTGTCTGCAAGGGTTATGTTTGTTAGGGCATCATTTCAGGAAACAGACCAACATGGCGTTTTGTTTTTGTGTTTCATGAGTCAACTGTTTACTGAAAAGGGGGTATTTTCTGCTACGATAATGTTTCTGGCCAGAGAGAGCATAACAGTAAACATTTGTTTTACTCCACATCCCCTCAACAGGAAGGCAGCTGCCAAAATTGTGGTTGTGAAAAGCATTTTCTCAGAAAAAGGCTGAGGATACAACCAGGGCTTTAAATGTGTACTCCGCTCTATAAAATGTATCAGAGTCACCAACCAGCAGCCAAACCTTTTCTTCCTCCTATTTTTCCTTACCTTCTTTTTAGTAAAATGTTCCGGACTTTTGGGAGGATGGAAAAAACAATGGAAGACTATTATACACTGTTGTTTATAAAATTGTTACCGTGAAATTCCTATCAAACCTTAAATTAGTATCAGCACATACGCATTTTATTTTAATGATGATGGAAAATACAGGAAATTCTTCACTCAAGTGTTATTAGGAAAGAGACCTATATTATTCACTAGATACTTTTCTGTTCAGGAAAATACATGGATGGCACCACTTCTTTAAAAAATAAATGGACTCTTTGAATACAGATAAGAGAATAAAAATGTCATTTTTCCCTCTGATGGGAACTTTTAACTAAATAATTACAGAAAGCCAGGGTACCTAGAAGGTCAAACATTTATATTAGCGATAATCTTAGAACAATAGAATTTAAAAAATCCAGATTAGAAAGAATTTCTAGATTAAAATTCCATCAGTTTCTTAAATCTCTACTTGTACCTTTCTACCCTGTATTTGTTGCTATCATAGGTTGAATATTTGCTATATCCTATGCATTCCTATTTCATTTTTGGATATTATTCTATAAATTGAGTTGATATCTAGTAATGATGAAACACCTACTTCCTGTGCTAATACAGTATAAGCACAATCAATTTTCCATACAATAGTCTTTCATATATTTGAAGAAAACTACCAGATTTCTGATTAAGTCCTCTGTCATCTATACACTTAAAATTAGCCATCATTTCAACGTTGCCTCACTTAATAAAACTTCTCATTTCTGGTTGTTCTCCCTGGGATTTGGTCCAATATCCTACTTCAAATGAGAAGCGCAGAAATGAATACAGTTCTCAAGATTTAGCAAGGAATACAGTCTTATCCTTGAAACAACGTCTTTCCTATCATTAGGATTCTGATATTCTATTTCATTTGTTGGTTTATAGTATTATTTTTTATCTTTTATTTCCAAGTTGATTTTCTCTGTAGTTACATATATGATTTAAAGTGGAGTATTCAAGTCAAATATTTTTAGTTAAGCTGTGTATTTCTTTCTTCAATTCTGACATCATTTAACGCCATCACATTGGGGATTAGAATTTCAATATTTGGGTTTTAGTGAGGTAGAAACATTCAGTCTATACAGAAATCTATGAAAACCCAGCTAACATAAAAATTCAGGGTAGCCCATGAATGATGCTTTCCTCTTAAGATTAAGACAACTGAAGATATCCACTCCAATCTTTTCTATTCAACATTGTACTGTAGATTTTATGAGAAATATTATGGAAAAAAGAAACATATTGGATTGGAAAATTTTAATTTTTGTTTATTTGCAGGTGACATGATATTTGTATATGCAAAATCCTACGGACAAGCCAAACATTTTTAGAGATGATAAACAAATTCAAGGTTACAGAACAGAAATTGATATATAAAAATCAATTATATCTCTATATATCAATGAATAATCCAAAATTAAAAGTAGGAAAATAATTCCATTTGCAATGCTATCTAATCTAATAAGAGTAATATGCAAATTGACTGTCACTCTGACACACAAGATGGCTGCCCCTATGTGGTGAAAGATGGCTGCCTTCATGTAGACACAAGATGGCCACCACAAGATGGCAACAGTGGGGGAGCAATTGGGAGGAAACAGGCCTGCAAGGGAGGGCAGTTGGAGGCAATCAAGCCTGCAGGGGAGGACAGTTAGGAGTGACCAGGCTGGAAGAGGAGAGAAGTTGGGGGTGACTAGGCCTGCAGGGAAGGGCAGTTGGAGGAAATCCAGGCCTGCAAGGGAGAGCAGTTGGGAGGGGACCAGGCCTGGAGGGGAGCATGGTTGGGGAGGTCCAGGCCTGTAGGGAAGGACAGTTAGAGCTGACCAGGCCTGCATGGAAGGGCAGTTAGTGGCAATTAGGCTGGCAGGGGAGCAGTTAAGTATCAATCAGGCTGAGAGGGAGTGGTTAGGGGGTGATCAGGCTCACAGGCAGAAGTGGTCAGGGGTAATCAGGAATGCAGGTAGGTGAGCAGTTGGGAGCCAGTAGTCCTGGATTGTGAGAGGGATGTCTGACTGCCTTACTGGGATCAGGCATAAATGGGCAGTGGGACATCCCTTGAGGGGTCCCAGACTGGAGAGGGTGCAGGCTGGGCTGTGGTATACCCCTCCCTGAATTTTGTGCACTGGGCCTCTAGTTAAAAATAAAATACATAAAATTAATGTAATGAAAGATGCTTAAGATTTATACACTAAACATTATAAAACATTGTTAAAAAATTAAAGATGATTGAAATACAAAGAAATATATCTGTTTTTAAGTACTAGAAGACTTAACATTGTTAATATGGCAATATGACTCAAATTTATCTACAGATTCAAGCAATCCATCTCCAAATCCTAGCATTTTTGTTCCAGATATTGACAAGCTGATTCTAAAATTGATGTGGAAGTTCAAGGGATCCAGAATAGCCAAAACAATCTTGAAAAAAATTTAAAGTTGGAGGGTTCACATTTTCAATTCAAAATTTAAAATCAAACTACCAATACTTTTAAAACTATTCAAAATCAAATGGTGCTACCATACAAATAAGTGTAGAGACCAATGGAATAGAATTGACAGTCTACACTTTAATGGCCAATTGACTTTCAACGGATACCAAAGCATTTTAGTGGAGGGAAGAATCATTTTCCTTTTTCTTTTTTGCCAAAGTGGCTGGGACAACTGGATTTTCATATGCATAAAAAAAACTTGAAATGGATCTAAGATTTAAATGAACATATAAGAACTATAATATTCTTGCAAGAAAGCAGAGGTGTAAATCTTCATTATCTTTGATTAGGCATTGATTTCTTAGATAATAATGAACTACAAACAAGTGAAGAAATAGTGGATACACTGGATTTTATCACAATTAAATCTCTTTTGCTTTAAAGGATACTATCAATGAAGTGAACAGACAGTTGACATAATGGGAGAAAATATTTGCAAAGCATATATGTGATGAAGGCAATGTCCGGCATATAGGAAGAGCAGTCATAAATCAAAAACAAAATGACAACCCAGTTTAAAAATGGGCAAAGGGGCAACTATTGTCTAAAAACAATAAAATACTCTAATTTCCTTGTGGGTATTGAGAAAAAAATTATAGGCTTGACTGAATCTAGTCCTTGCTTACTGAAATTATATTTAGAAGATAATGACATAGATGGAAAAGGAAAAGAAAACGGTTTGCTGGAATTCCCTCAAATTTTAAGATGATGAGTAGAAAATGAAGAGGTTTCATTTGTTTATCTTCCCAGACTAGGTGCTTGGGTTAAATCATGTGGGCAGTGATTTAACTGCAGCTTGCAAACAGACTATCTCCTTGTCACCTCATTGACAACCGGAAAGTTGATTTTTTATTTTTTAAAATCGTACTGATGTATTTTACTTGTGTGAGTAGGTACATTTTGTAATAAAGTGAAGGAAACACATGGTAAAAAAGGAAAAGGATTTAAGCAGCCACATCTCTAAGGAATATGTATACAAATGGTCAAAAAGCATGTGAAAAGATGCTCAATATCCCTCTTCACTGGGGAAAGCAAATCAAAACCGCACTGAGATGCTAACTTCACTCGCGCTAGGATGGCTGTAATTAAAAAGACAGATAATATCACACTTGGAGAAGATGCAGAGAAATTGGAACCCTTGTTCATTGCCCGTGGGAATGGGAAATTGTGCTAGTCCTTTGGAAAACAGTCTCCAAGTTCCTCACATGTTTAAATATACAGTTATCACATGTCCCAGAAGTTCCAAGAAAATTGAAAGCATGTACCTACACAGAACATGTACAACATGAATACATGCATGTTCATAGCAGCCTTACTCAGAAGCCTCCCAAATGGAGACAACTCAGATGTTCAACAGGTGAATGAATAAACAAAATCTAGCCTAACCAGACTGTATAATATCCTGTCACGAGATGAAATTAGTTATTGATTCATACTACAAGAATAATTCTTGAAAAGTGTATTCCAAATTAAACCTAAGACCAAAACCACATACGGTGCGATTCTACTGACTTTGCAGTATCAAGAAGAGGAAAATCCAGAGGCAGAAAAGAACAGAAAGATTCCTGGTTTCTGGGGCTGGTGGAGGGGCAAAGGGGAGTGACTTCTAATAGTAAGGGCTTTCTTTGGGGAAGAGGAAAATGTTCTGGGATTAGCCGAAACCGGTTTGGCTCAGTGGATAGAGCGTCGGCCTGCGGACTGAATGGTCCCAGGTTTGATTCTGGTCAATGGCACGTACCTTGGTTGCGGGCACATCTCCAGTAGAGGGCATGCAGGAAGCAGCTAATGGATCTTTCTCTCTCATCGATGTTTCTCTCTATCTCTCTACCTTCCTCTCTGTAAAAAAAAATCAATAAAATATATATATATTAAAAAAAAAGAAAATGATTTGGGATTAGGTAGTAGTGATGGTTGCATGAATACACAGAAAAGCACTGAATTGTATACTTTAAAGAGTTGAATTTTATGGCCAATGAATCATATCTCCAAGCTCTTCTTGCTCATCTACCATTTTTTTTGTGCATCTATTAAAATATTCCTCCGTGCCTTGAGACATAAAACGATCACCATTTATGGAAGTCTTTCTTTCAGATACGCTTGCATTATAAATCGGTGCTGGGAGAGATTCGGTGCGTAAGGAAAGCCCCATCTGTCCTTATGTTAGTCCCTTGGCATTTCTTCAAAGTAGTTAAGTTCCACATTAGGGAATCGTTGCTGGTTTCTGGTATGCTCTTGAGAAATGTTCTTTTTAAAGAAGTGTATAATGCCAAGAATTGTATAACTCTCTTATGGCATGCTTTATCCTCCTTATGATCTCTCTGAATTACACGGATAAAGAGAAACATTTTATGATGGCCTTTTGAAAGAAAGAAAGATCTAGCCAGTTCCTGACGAGGGCCCGAATTGTACACATAATCCCTCATGAAGAGTATGGTTTTATCTTCAATGACACTGCTTAAGCTCTGTATAAATTTTACTGTTTTAACATTTTATATGCAAAACTATGTAGGATACGTTTTCCCTCCATACTGATAGTTTTAGTGTAATGGAGTGGAAACATGTATACGCCATTGTTGTTTATTTAATACTAGAGGCCCAGTGCACGAATTTGTGCTTGAGTGGGTTCCCTTGGGTGGTCTTTGGAGATCGGGCCCCAGTTTCACGCACTCAGCATTGCAGCCCTGCAGCCCCCCCCCCGGCCCCCTGCATTGGCCTGGCATTGCACTCTCACCTGCTCCACCATCCCACCTGTGGGGCATTCGATCTGGGCTGGGCACTCCACTTAGCTCCCTCAGCACTTGGGAGCCAGGGGGCAGCCCAATCTCCTCCATTGTCACTGGTAATCACTGTGTGCAGGGCAATTGTTGGGGTGATTGGGCCCCTGCTCGCACCCACCTTGGCCTGGCATCGCCCACTCACCTACTCCAACATCCCGCCGTGGTCCCGCTCTCGTTGGGGCCCATCGGGGCCAGCAGTGCCCCCACTGTTGCCCCCTGCCAGTGCCCGTCATAGCAAGCAGTCCAACTCCTGGTTGAATAAACACCCACAGGGATACTTTGCATATTAGGTTTTTATTATATAGGATTTGTAATATCAACAAAAAATAAAAAACGTGTCAAGGTGGTGCCCCTATCCACTTTATTAATCTTAGGCATTGCTGTGAATTTTAGTGATGAAATATCTAATGTGAGGAACAGTAAATTAGCAAGAAACATGTTACCTCATTGTGATGGTTTAATTTTTTCTATGTCTATTATTGTTATGTTTAATTTCAATAATGGTATGCTTCCAAATGTTAGTATCTGAATATTCTTTCCAGACTGTGCTAACATAAAATTATTTAAGTTTCTGAGGTTGGTTCCTTTATATCTTCTTGCACTTTAAATAGATACTTGGATTTTTTTCTAATTAAATAATAATATACTTGACATGAAACTGGTTTATCTAAACAAAATGCCTCGGGCAGTTGGATGAATTACCTTTCCTATGGAATGGATGTGTCAAGGAGCATAACAGAGCAGTTCCTGCACCTTCAGATATTTTACAAACAGACATAAAAATATATTTATTAGCAGACATTACTACTTGAAGATTCTAAAATGTCCTTAGTTAAAAAAAGTTCTTTAAGTTTCAGAAATTGATTTAACGTGGGATTTTGTAAACCAGGCTTCTTTTTAAAAATATATATATTTTATTGATTTTTTACAGAGAGGAAAGGAGAGGGATAGAGAGCTAGAAACATTGATGAGAGAGAGACATCGATCAGCTGCCTCCTGCACGCCCCCTATTGGGGATGTGCCTGCAACCAAGATACATGCCCATGACCGGAATTGAACCTGGGACCCTTCAATCCACAGGAAGACGCTCTATCTATTGAGCCATAATGGTTTTGGCTAAACCAGGCTTAATTGTGGTGGGAAAACCCCTGGAGATAATAACAGAATATTTGCAAGGTTGGATGTGTAGCGTTCCAATGCCTTGTTGCCAAATGCAGTTATGCTGAAACTGTGTGAGGAGGTATGTAAAGGGCATGAGGTGAGCATGTGTAGGCACGGGTAAAGAACCTCATCACTAGGTTACTGAAACTGCTTCCAAATATGATCCTCACCCTCTAGTCCAGTCCATCTTTCCTATTGTCTATTCTGTATAACCCTGATAAATTAATCTTCGTAAGATGTACATGCAGGTTTCACTTAACAGTTGAAAAATCAATGTAATAT